>KZ808678.1:17197-28338 GCA_000696205.2 Oncopeltus fasciatus | reverse complement strand
TTTTTTTTTTACATTTTTAGCTCCCTCAGTGTAGGATTGATGAAGATTTATTGAAATTTATTCTTAAGTCGCCTCAAGCAACCATCTTGTATAACTCGCTTACAGGGACACTAGTAGTGGAAGCTACTACACAAATACTACGTCACAAGAACCAACGCCAATGGATCTTCTGCTGCAACTCGACCTGCCCTTTTACGGGAAATCTAATACGAGTCAAGTAAGCGAATTTCTAACTTACATGACTATCAGTCCTTAGGACATGTTCAGGGGAACATGAATTTATTCAGTAATTTTTAAATATTGAAATTTGGCAAGGCATATGGGGGTTAAGTCTAAGATGAAAAACATAGTCTTAATGCCCTCATATTAATTTAGTTATTTGAGGTATGAAATTTTTTTCTAAAGATAATAGGCGTAGAATGTAATTTTATAGCGATTGTGTTCTGTTAAATTTTTTGAAAAACGCTTGCTAAGGGAGTAATTTAAGAATGAAACTACGATGGTTGACTACTTGCCCCTCTCTTCTTTCCCATCAGAGCTCATTGTCATCTTGGGCTTGTAAATTAAGTTTCGTCCTTTAATCGTGGGAAATCTGATCAGGTTACATAGCTCCTGTTTTCTATAGACATACCTATACGTGAGAAATATGTCACGGTTTACGCGGCTCCTGCGTGGAAATGTCTATTTTAAATTTATTTTAAAATGTCTTTAAGTCGAAATATGTTTTTGAGAAAAAATCCGTTTCCCTGAATGGGGAGCAAGGTGAACTGGGACTGCTCATGAATATGGCGTGAAGAGAATATTCTCCTTTGAACAGTTCTCATAGGGAACAGCTCGTTTGTGAACATCTCATATGGATAGAACGACTCCCCTCAGAAAAGCTCAGATCTGGGAGAAAGGTGAACGCCGACAACAGCTGGCCAATATTATCAGCTGAATATTTCAACCCCGCTACCTCCGTGTTATTTTGCATTCTCTAGAGAAAACCGCCTTTTATTTTTCCTTCCCTTGTAATATTCTTCCTTTTAGAATATCTATGATTGTTACTACAATAAAAAATATCTATTCTTCCTGTAGTAGATCAACCATACTTCCATATATTCTAAAATTTGTATACTTTGAAATAATAATTTAATGTGCCTATTATGGTGGTTAGATGTATACAAGTAGATGTTTGAGTTTACGACCAGCCTGTCAAATAGGGTTTGTAGGTTTTTGAGGATTTCGGTCAAATAATTTAGTCAAGGCTAATATTTTTTCTTCTTCAGGGAAAGAATAGAAAGTCAACAGTTAAAGTTAAGCCTTTTAAATTTACATATCGATATGCTACTGTTATTATTGATTTGCAGATGTACAAGGCTTAGCTGAAATTGTTAACATCAAAGATTTGCCTTGAAGAAGAGAAAATATATCCTCTAGTTATTGGCTTTGACCAAATTAATTATTTTGCCAAATAACTTTATAAACTACAAACAATATACTGGTATATACATACATATATATATATATATATTTTATTNCACACACACACACACACACACACACACACACACACACACACACACACACACACACACACACACACACACACACACACACACACACACACACACACACACACACACACACACACACACACACACACACACACACACACACACACACACACACACACACACACACACACACACACACACACACACACACACACACACACACACACACACACACACACACACACACACACACACACACACACACACACACACACACACACACACACACACACACACACACACACACACACACACACACACACACACACACACACACACACACACACACACACACACACACACACACACACACACACACACACACACACACACACACACACACACACACACACACACACACACACACACACACACACACACACACACACACACACACACACACACACACACACACACACACACACACACACACACACACACACACACACACACACACACACACACACACACACACACACACACACACACACACACACACACACACACACACACACACACACACACACACACACACACACACACACACACACACACACACACACACACACACACACACACACACACACACACACACACACACACACACACACACACACACACACACACACACACACACACACACACACACACACACACACACACACACACACACACACACACACACACACACACACACACACACACACACACACACACACACACACACACACACACACACACACACACACACACACACACACACACACACACACACACACACACACACACACACACACACACGCATAGGGTCTGAAAAGTAAATGGAAGAGAGTGGTATTGTTGAAGATGTGACGTAACACAAGCTCCATCTCCTACTCGTCCTACCTCACTGCATGCCCGCTTGAATCCTCACTGGTGTCATTCATGAATAATTCAGTGCTTCTGCATTCCGGTATCCCAGGCCTAATCAGCGTTAGCTAGAGGAGCCATATTCACAGAGGGGATACGTTCGCCCCCCAGACGTGAAATGGTTGCTCTATTTCATGCACACAGTCCCCATATCAGCTGGGGCTTGCTGGAGGGAATGACAAATCTAGACTCTCACCCACTAAATTTCGGCATAAAGTCCGATTAAACTAAAATCAGTTCCATATAAAAATTAAAAAATATAGTTTGTCATGCAAATGCAACAGTAAGCAATTTTAGTATCTATTTTCAGAAATGGGCGTCATCAGGAATAAATGGTTAAATAAGTGCAACTTGTAACGAGAAAACATCTTAGGGTTCACAAAGGAAGCTGTCTGGCAGACGAAGACATGCAAGAAATAACGTTTAGCTCCTACGAAATATNTTCTAAACGTTTTTAGAAAACCGTAAAATCCAATTTCATGAAAGAAATTTAATTTTAAATTTAAAAATACTTGCTTATGATTTACATATACATTCAAAGTCTAACCTTGGAGCATTAAACTAGCCGTATTAAAAGATCTTAGATAAATATATATTCTTGACTCCCCTTGTCAATTAAATTTAAAAAATCAGAACCCTAACAGGCCATAGACAGGCCATGTCAGTCAAAGTTCTGCTCTTCTGTCATGATTCCGTTCCATAAAGAATTGAAATTAGGGGTGAGTGTTCCCAGAAGCCAACCAGTAATCCATTATGATCAGGAACACAAAAAGAAAGAAGACCTACTTGTGAATGTAGAATCTAGGATATTTGGCAAGAGGGTAAAACGCCATGACTACTTGAACCACCATATAACAAAGCTAATCATAAGAAATTGATCAAATGAAATTTAAAAAAAAAAATAATGATTTTAATATGTTGGATTTCTGTAATTTTGTGCCCTTTAAGTTCTTGTATTCAATTTGGTGCATAAATATTTTCAAGGTTAAGTAAAAAAAAAATAATGATTTTAATTTGTTGGATTTCTGTAATTTTGTGCCCTTTAAGTTCTTGTATTCAATTTGGTGCATAAATGTATACAGAACTTTGTAAATATGATATGAAATTTCTTCATTTTGTATAAGGTTGGGAATTGCGATAAAACTTGTAGCTCCCCCTTAGCCCCGCTTAGTAACTCGGAACGAACGCAGACGAGAGAGATTTCCTGGAGACTGTCTGGAGTTTTCTCTGGAGAACAATGCCTGCGAATTTGTGTGTTTCCGAGGTGAAAGTCTAACAACTGTTTCCAGTGCTCTGGGGCCTTTGTCTTCCAGGCCGGCGTAAAAAAGGAGCTGCCTCTTACGCAGAATTATACAGGCCTCCTCTCACCCTCTTCTCGCAGGGGTTGGCAACCGACCCCTTGCCTACGGCCCACTGGGGCTTAATAGTGCTCACTTCCACTGTCATAGTCATTAAGAGAATATATTAAATGAAACCTGATTTCTCTACTTGAAAAAAAAATATTGCTTTAATACAACGAATGCAAGGGAATAGAATAAAATACTCTTACTTCCTCAGCCGGGACTCGAATCAGGATCTCCTGCTTACCGGGCAAGTATGCTAACCATTGCGCAACCGAGGCTAGCTAGATAATTCCTTCTACTCCCCGCACTTTACTCCTAGTCTTATACAAGTCTTTAGACTTACGGAGTCTAAACCCCCAAGTAAGACGAATATATCGTTCGAAGGAGCTAACATTGTTAGCTATTTATTAGCCTCTCGTTTTTTTTTGCTTTTATTTTTTTTTAAATATTGTATTTTTTATGGTATTTAATCCTACATTAGTACAATAAATGCAAGAGAATAGAACAAAAAAATCTTACTACCTCAGGAGGAGATACAGATTTCCGAACCGGGATCTCCTGTTGTAGTACAGGAAAGCAGGAGATCCGGGTTCGAGTCCCGGCCGATGTAGTAAAATTTTTTTTTATTCTACTTCCTTGCATTTATTGTATAAAATTAACGTGGGATTAAATACCACTACTAATATCAGTATTTAAATTAATGCTTTAAGTTTATTTTATTAATCAAAAATAAACTACTGCAATATACTTCCACACAGTAATAAATGACAATCTGTAAAATTTTATTTATTACATTTCAAAACAAACAAAACAAATATCTAATAAATGTCCAATATGCATTTTAGATTATGTTATTCAGCATAGCTATTTCTGAAAAAAAAAAAAAAAACTTATGGGGTTAATCCCAAATATCATTATCTGGGCTAGCTAATATTTTATTAGGACTGAAACAAGGTCTTTTTTAAATTTTACGAAGACCAGCTCAGTATTTTTTAATTTAAAATATTTAAAATATTACTACAGTCGTTTAGTTGTGAGGAAAATACAGTAGAGTAATCATGGCTAGTATACTGTGCAAATCTCGCAGACTTAAACTATTTTTGCTGGAGGTACGGTGAAAAGTAAGTAAACGACAAGTGAAGGTGAACAATTCTAAGGTCGGCAGTTAGGATTTGGCTATTAGAGGCATTGTAAACATTTAATTCTTAGTTTAATTTCCTTTATAATATGGATCAAGAGCATGAGAAATTAATTACGTCGTAATACTTTGATAAATTGCTATTCCCAACTGTCATTATGAGTCAGCCGTTTCAATGGTGTGGTTAAGATAGTGAGCTTTTTTTTTATTTAATAGTTTATTTTCCTAATGAAGAATAAACTTCTTTTCATGAAAAGATAAATAAAAATCACAAAAATTTTACACCCCCTCAATAATAGATAAATGTATTCTGTTTCAATGCAATGTGAAAATGAAAATATTAAATACTGACATAACAAGAACAATTAAATTTAAGTAGATGGAAAATGTTCTTATCTAACGAAAGGAGAGTGTTTTTTTACCGTAGATATTATTCTTAAATGATTTTAGTTGGGGTTCAGTCAAGATAGATAAAATAAAAAAAATACAAATTTAAAAAATAGTGTATTTTTTTAAAAGATTATCTGCAACGTTTCGGCTTACATTGTAAGCCATCTTCAGGGCTGTCTATCATGAAGACTAGAGAGGACGTCCTGTCCTCTCGTTCAGTCATGGAAATCTGAACTTAGGGACAGGACATTCTCTCTCGTCTTCATATTAGTTAGCCCTGAAGATGGCTTACAATGTAAGCCGAAATGTTGGCAGATAATCTTTTATTTAAAAAATACATTTTTTAAATTTGTATTTTTTTTGGATCTACCTTGACCGAACCCCAACTAATATCATCTAATAGTTCTTATCTAACTTTAATGTGCCAAATAAGAGGGGATACACATACTACAACGCTCTACTATTCACGTGTCCTGGTCTGTCAAGAGCTAGCAATAGCAACAGTATCATTTTCCTTCATTGACTTCTTCGATTTTCATGATAAAGCTAGTGATATATTTTTATTTTCCTCTTCTGTTATTCTTGTTGGTGGAGATTAAATATCAGATCTGTGAAATAAGCAGATCAACAATCTATTTTGTTATTTATGTTTATTAAAAGCTTTTAGGATACTTTCAAGGTCACTCCCCCATCCTCAGTTGCCTGGAGCCGACTTTTGGGTGTACACTTCAAAGCCAGAGGACAACAAACTAAATATGTCATTTGACTTTCTCAATCTGACTTATGAATGTCAAGTACAAACAGTGATTTGGAGGCGTTAGGAAGGAGGAAAACACCCTGATGTAGTCTTAATCAAGTACTGAATCCGGCAGAGCGCAGAAGTGTCTCTTATCTCCGCACCCCTTTGCCTAGGATATCTGCATCGCGAAGGGACTGTAATTAAAGGGTGGCGTAGGGGTTGTTTGTGGCCGTCTCGAGTAACTCAAGGCTCTAGTTACTCTAGAAAACGAGGGGTTTAAGCTCCAAAATATCTCCCTGGATTCGTTATCTCCTCAATGTTTTCCCAATTAAATTCAATACTATTCTCGGGTGCCTCATGATTGTTTTTTTGATTGATGAATATGTCTTAATGAATGCAGCCTTGCATGATTCGAATTTCTCCAAAAAGAGAACTCTGTATAAAGGTAGAAGAAGTTGAAGGAATTTTTCTATGTCAACGGGTTGTGCTGTAAGTTATGTGTACGGTTTCAGATAAAAAACGTTTGCGTTCACAGGGTTCAGAGCAGAGAATGTTAATGTTGTCAAAGTCAAATGTGTACCCGTCATGAATGACCTGCTTTATTTGTGGGGCAGTTTTATTTGTTTTTTGTCAACATAATTTTAGTCTATCGCGGGTTAACCTGGGCTCCTCTCTGAGGACGGGTTACGTCCCGGGATAGACGAGCAAGGACAACAATGTACCCCATCAAAAATTATAATGTATAGAAAATGTATAGACTAATTTTTTTTTAAATAAAGAGTTATATATATACCTAGTAAATATCATTTTTGTGATTGTTGATTCTATGATAAATAGGGTTTTCGGTCTGGCCAATTTATGAATCACGGCAAGTAGGGGTGGAACAAGGAATTATGTAGACGACATTGTTACGTAGGGGGTGTGGTCTTTGAATTAAAGTTGGAGGATTTAGGTTAGTATAAATAGTTTTGTTTGTTATTAGGGGTAAAAAGCTAGCTTCAGGTTAGAAAAAGTTTTACTAATGAACATTCCCTTATTCATTAATCTCCTTAAATTGATATTTATATTGTTTATTTTAATTGACACACCCTAATCCACATGCCCAATCCCTGTCGTCGGACTCCAATCCTCACAATCCTCTCCACTAAAACGGTGATGGCCTCGTGACCTCCTGGACCTTAATGCATAAACTTATAAGGAGTGTGGTCGATGGGCCCTTCTCTCTGCGCAGTGATGTTCACTTATTTATTTTATTGTTATTCTTTAAACTTGTATTGTAATTTCTCTATTTCATTAAATTAAAAGATGTTAATAACTAAAGATTTATTAATATTTAGTCTAAAATATTAATTTAAAAAATTGACTACAATTACTTGATTAAAATAATTTAATATTAATATAGATTTATATTAGATAGATTTATAAGCTCCAGAAAATGTTCGATTGAAAAATAAATAATTCTGGTATAAAACATGTCCCACACACGTACACACAGTGTGTTCACACTCTTTCTCCCACCTGGTCTTATTTATTATATATAACGCAGCCGCTATATACATTTATTTATATATACAATAAATATAAATTAGTTTTATTTCTCTAGATTTCCGCTACCTCGTTGATGGATTCTGAAAGGGGCTCTCATTTCCTCCGTTAAGGGTGGTTGGAGGGGGTAGAGCGGCACTAGCTCACTCTAGCGGGATTTAGGACCTGATTAAGAGCTCGTGCTAGATAGGGGTTTTTTGTGGCCCTGGCTCGTGTCGCCAAGGTCGGAAGGTTTCATTAGAGTTCCAAAGGGCTCTGCCCAGTAATGAAAAGTCCAAGATCTACCGCGTCCATGCTGGAATTCGCTTGGCTCTCACCTAATTTACATTTCTCAATTCCAGAAACTACCCCTCTCTTTCCCCTAAATTGTGTTTAAAGCAAGTACTAAACTGTCAAACTGGCAATGAATTGATTTAAAACAGAGATAGTCATTTTATTTCAGTAGAATGAAAGGAGGAATTTGATTAATTTGTAGTGCAAGGGAACAGAATAAAAAATCTAACTGTCATGGCAGGAGATCCAGGTTCGCGTCCTTGCTGGGACAGTTAGACTTTTTTTTCTGTTCCCTTGCACTAAAAATAAGTAAAATTTACGTGGGAATAAATACCACAAAAAAAAATTTATAAAGGAGTAATTAGATTATTTTTTTAGAGAAATTAAGAAAGAGTATTAGAACAGTTGTTTACTGGTATTTAGTCATCAAGTTTTTAAAAAATAAAAACAAATTGGCCAATTAAATTTTATTTTGTTGTGGTGGGTTAGACTTTTCTGCTTGAATTCAAGGCCTTCGTCAAGGCTTTACAATAAAAATAAAAGTCCATTACACAGGAAGTAAAAAAAAAAAAAAAAAACAATCAGATTTGCTTAGATAGACACCAATAAAAGCAAATAAATAAATTTTCTCTATAAATGTCAGGAAAATAGAGTTGGGGTAGTACTCAGCCATCGTACTTATATTAGCAAATATCTTTCCTAAAAAAAGTTGTTGCAAAAACAATTTTGAACATATTAATATGTTTTACAAAACTTGAGTTTGGTAACTAAAATTGAATGGTAACTTAAATAAAAACAAACTTGTCAATTTATTTATTTTCGGTTTTTTCTTAAAATCTTCTGCCCCCTCATCTTATTTCAATCGAAATATTATTTATTTTGATAGTTTAAAATGAAATCCCAGAATTCCAAATTATTTCCCAAGCTTTCTCAGAAGACCCATTTAATGAAATGTTTGAAATTTCATTGTTGAAATTAATTTGTTCAATACATTTTTTTTTTGTCACGAATATTAAAGGAAATTTAAGGATTTTAAATTTAAGTCTCCCCTTAAGCCCCCTTGAAAACAAAACTCGTACAGAAGGTGCTGAAATACTTAATTGTGTTTCTTTATTTCAATATTACGGGCGCTTTATGTATGGTATCTGTATTCGTATTACATTCCGCAATTAACGAATCAATTTTTTTTGAATTGCTTTATTAAAAAATAAGAAAGCTGTGAAGCGTAAAATAATGTCCTTTAAAAATTATATGTAGATAAATATATACAGAAAATGAAACACTCGCGGCTGCGATGTATATAAAAAATAAGAATAGGAGGAAAAAAAGTGTAGTGACTACACACAAAAAAAAAGAAGTACATTGAGTAAATTTCCCCCAAAAAATCACTCTTTGTAATTTTTTCTTTTTATGTTTTAACTACAGTTATATTTCCTCCTAGTCTTTTATATATATATNCGGGGTTTCGGCCAGGAAGAAAAAATTATACACCAAAATTTGGAGTAATATTTTTATTTATGCCAACGTTTCGGCTTAGCTAGTAAGCCATCATCAGGGCAATGGCGTTGAGTGGAGAAATCTCCCCAGGGTGGTTGTTCACATTGTAAACTGCAGAAAACAACTGACAATCTCAGTCGGCTTAGCTAGTAAGCCATCATCAGGGCAATGGCGTTGAGTGGAGAAATCTCCCCAGGGTGGTTGTTCACATTGTAAACTGCAGAGAACAACTACTCAGTTGTTCTCTGCAGTTTACAATGTGAACAACCACCCTGGGGAGATTTCTCCGCTCAACGCCATTGCCCTGATGATGGCTTACTAGCTAAGCCGAAACGTTGGCATAAATAAAAATATTACTCCAAATTTTGGTGTATATTTTTTTCTTCCTGGCCGAAACCCCGACCATTCTCACATATATATATATATATACATGTTTATTTTTTTAACAGACTTTTCACTTCTCTACTGTAGGAGTAATGAAGTTTTGTCATGATATTGAATCAACGTGAATATCTTGATTTCTCCATGGGTTCAGTTAAATCAACTAAAAGGGCCCTCATTCTGTTGAATGTGGCTCATTATGAAGTAAATATTTTTACCTCAAAACAGACTTGACTAAATCCTTCATTCAATATGGACGTTAGAATATATGCTTTATGTTTATAGTAATTATCTTTATATCAGAAACACACATGGCGCATGTCGGTGGCCGTGACGCTGAGATTCTAGAAGTCCTTTCACTTTCCACACTCGGATAGTCCGACGAGGGTGCCTGGAAGTCCCCTCCAGTAATCCGATAGTGCCCCTCCAGTCAGTCTCATCGCTCCAGCTTGGGAGGGTGGGGGCTGGAGTGAGGGTGGCTGACAAATTTGCAATGATAATCAAATGTAGATTGGGGTTGGGTGGGGGGTAGGGGGAGAGTGGGGCCGGAGACAAAAGGCGTGACTTCGGGAGGGGTGGGATACAGCTGGGAGGTAATAACACTGCTCCTTAGATCTCACCTCCCTTACGACTGCACACCTTGAACCACGTTACACTTCTTTCAGGACGAATGCTCCACGTACGCCAACTTATCGTAAGGGGAATAACATGAAGATAGGTTTAAAATGGCGCACAAATGTGTTATAGAAGTGCACTGCCGCGCAATATATACTCCACAATAGTGAGAGTAAAATGGAGTACATTTACAATCTGCTTTTACGAACATACATGAAATTCATCTTACGTATCCATTAATTCTATTCTATGTTCACAGATTTACACTCCAAGTGATATTCCCTAACAAAACTAATTAATTTACCACTGGAGCTTAGCTGTGTTGATTACGGCTGGAGAAAAACAATATGGGCTATCTTAAGAAATTTCGCTTTATAGTACAATTAAATGAAGGACTATTAAGATCTGAAGTTACTTGATGTGAAGTTCCCAGCTAATTATATATAAACTTTGCCGAAGCCGCTTAGTCCCTTAAGTAGATTAGGGCCCCTTGAAGCCAAAGCTCGCCGCCTAGAACTATCTAGAAACGCCAGGATCCAGGAAGTAAGAGCCTTGTTTTGCGCATCGGGAAAAATTTTTTTCTTCAAAAATTAAGTATTACTCAATTTTTCTTGGTTTAAAGTAATAAGCAAATGTCCGACAAGAATGAACAGTTTAAGCTTCTCTTCTTCATCTTTAAAGTAAATAAATATTTGAAGTTAAAAGTTAATCAAAGTATTAGGATATATATATATAATTTTGTTGTGGTGGGTTAG
>KZ808677.1:135052-145401 GCA_000696205.2 Oncopeltus fasciatus | reverse complement strand
CTCTTCCAAAAAAAGTCCTGCAAGCTGCCGAATCTCACAAAAGTTGTGAAATTTAATTACCTTTCTAACGGTGTACTCAAAACTGCAATTATCTCTCAATTTTGTAATGCAATTGGAATGGGAAGGAGAAAAAAACTCATGTCATGCATATTTTGTAGGATCTTATCTCCGTTAAATTTAATTTATTTTTATGTAAATTACAAATATTTATTTAATAAATCTACTAGGGAGGTGATTGAAACCTAAAAGAACGTCTGGCGTGATGAATGTTTTTGTTTACTTCTTATGGATTATGTTCGCATTACGGTTTGTTTACCTTATCTCTTTCATTCTTCGTCTACCTACTTTGTGTTATAAATAACAATAATAATTGTCAGTATCGTGCAAATCTTCTATATATATATAATCGTTATGTACAAATTGCAGTGGTGCAGTAAATGGAGAATTAAAATAAATGAATCTAAATGCGTACAGGTAAATTTTCTACTAAAAGAAGATTCTCCTGATAATGTTACATACAATAACATCCCTTTACCTCTCTCTGATTCAGTCCGTTACCTAGGGTTCCACCTTGACTCACGACTAAACTGGAATGAACATACTAAAATCAAACGACTAGAACACAAAAAACGCCACGGACTCTTATACAGCCTTATAAATAGGCGCTCACACCTCACATTAGAAAATAAACTGACCATCTACAAGACCATAATACGACCAATCTGGATCTAAGGTGCAGAACTGTAGGGTGCCGCTAAGCCTTCCAATATCCAACAAATTCAATCCTTTCAGTCCAAAAATTTTAGAATAATTGCTAACGCTCCATATTATGTGTCCAACTCTACCCTTCATCACGATTTTAATATTCCTTTTGTTCAAGAGCTTATCTCCCTCCGCTTCAAGCTCTTCCACAGTAAAATCCAATCCCAATGCCCAATCCCTGTCGTCGGACTCCAATCGTTAAAATCCTCCCCGGTGACTTAAACGGAGATGGCCTCGTGACCTCTGGGGCCTTAATGCCTAAACTTATTAGGAGTGGGGTCGATGGGCCCCTTCTCCCTGCACAGTGATGTTAATTTATTTATTTTATTTTAATTTTTAATTTTTTTTATATATGTACTTTTTTTTCCATTGTAATTTCCCTATGTCATCAATTACAAGATGTTAATATCTGAATGTAATAAATAAAGGTTTATTTAATAATAAAAAAAGGTACAATTTAGTCCTGTGAGATAGTTAAAATATCCATACTCATTTTTTCAGGAAAATTTTTGCATCCAACTTTGTAGGTTCACGTATAATAATTATAAGTAATAGATAATATTGTTAATTACCACGGAAGTAGGTGGCGTAAGGACCAAAACAATACGGGAAGGGGCTAATTAAAGGATGCCAGATGCTTCCTTTGTCTAGGAAGGGAAGCAATAATACTGAGAAATCCTTATGAGAATCTTCAAGACGCCTCTCGTCCCTTCTACAAAATTATAAAAGCAGCTCGTCAGCGGCTCCCTCTGTCAGTGATAACTTAGTTTCCGTCTGTAGAAGATTCCGTGTCATATCGCATGCCGGGCTGATCGTAGCCTCTGGAGTGCCGATAACAGGGATTAACATGTTATTTTGAGACCTCTTTGTAAATAAGCACATTTAACTTACTTTAGCAAATTAATTAATGTATTAGCTGTAAGTAATTTAGTAAGTAAATATTTTCTTATTATTTATGAATTAGTAAGTTAGGACGGTAGATTCTAAAGTTATGTTGTAATTAGTAGGAGTAATTATTTAATTATTATTATTGACCAGTAGCTCATAACAATATGCTTCATACCGAGTTACCTAAATGAAAATGAACATAAATGTAAAAGAGAATTCGTAAGAGCAATTCGCAGATGTATCTCCAGCCGGAGTCTTATTTCCCAGTGAACGTCCGTTCTCCAAAAGAAGGAAGCAAGGCTCCAGCAATCTCCAGACGTCCGGGACGCGACAGGACAGATTAGCTCTGCCGTGAGTAGGTCTCCTAGATGGAGGATGTAGTGGCTGAGTCCCCGAGAGAGCTTACCTCGAATGGTGGGTGGAGGGGGAACTGTCCCCCTGATTGGGTTAGGAACCCATTCGGCAGAGAGCGGCCAGCTGGGTGTCACCCCCTAGAATGGACAGCTGTACCCCCCCAGGTAGCAGATCTTATTAGGGGAGTGTTTTCCCCCCCTCATTCCAGGGCAAAGACGAACTCCACTAACAGCCTTCGGGGTTGCCGTTATCCTAGCGGTATCCTCCTTTTTAAGTCACATACATGCAATAATTAATTAAACAATCATGATAACATTAAATATGAATGATAAATATTGAATTTACAATTGCATGGAAAAAATAAATTCAATGGTTCAACATTCATGGTTCTGCTAGCTCTTATTTGTCGATAAATTCTTGCGTAGGGCGAGACACGAACCTAGGATCCATATATTAGTATAGATCAACTCGACTACCCGGCTTTCCTTTAACTTAATAAACAAACATACTTACACACACACACATATATATATATATACAGGGTGTTTCGCAAGTAGATGACAATATGCAAGATGGAATAACTAGATCAAAAATGTAGTTAAACGCCGCCAACCGCATGATTCTTTCTTATTCCGTTGCACAGATATGCCGTTCCAAAGGTAATTTTGAGAAAACCGTGTTTTTTGTAGGAAAACCTCAATTTTCTCTGCTTCAACACATTTTTTTTCAATGTTCCATCACAGTTTTGAATTCACCATTAAATTTTCTTTAAGTCTAATGCACATTCAATGTTCATAGTATCATTTCAAAAGCGCGATAACAGATCAAGAAATAAAAATTTTAAAAAAATGTTGTCAGCGACAAATTTTCGAGGATCACTGCTCTTCCAAAAAAAGTCCTGCAAGCTGCCGAATCTCACAAAAGTTGTGAAATTTAATTACCTTTCTAACGGTGTACTCAAAACTGCAATTATCTCTCAATTTTGTAATGCAATTGGAATGGGAAGGAGAAAAAAACTCATGTCATGCATATTTTGCAGGATCTTATCTCCGTTAAATTTAATTTATTTTTATGTAAATTACAACGAAAAATTAAATTAATTTTTACATAAAGTTAAACAGTAAATAAAATATCTTTGAACATTACAAAAGTTGCTGGAACTGGCCTCCTCCTTGAAGTATACAGTGACGACATCTGTTTAACACAGCTGATGTAGCCCTTCGAATCTGATCACGGTCAGCTCTCATTGCTTCACATGATTCGCGAATTCTTGCGATCAGATGGTTCATATCTTGAATGGGTACTCTGTACACTTCCGATTTAAGCCTACCCCAAATATAAAAATCCAGTGGCGTCAAATCAGGGCTTCGGGCCGGCCAATGCACAGGTCCATATTTCCCAATCCATCTTCCTGGGTACTGTTGATTGAGCCAGTTCGTTACAGCTCGTCCATTATGCGCTGGACACCCGTCCATTTGCCACCATAGCTCTTCTTCAAGTGGTATTGCTTCGAGGAGTGCCGCACTTATATCATCCTGAAGTAGATCATAAAAAGTATTGGAATTTAACCGACCAGGTAAGAAAACGGGCTCTGTCATATGCTGCCCACAGACTCCTAGCCACACGTTCACACTGAACTGATATTGGAAGTGGTGTTCCCTAGTGCCATGTGGATTATGATGAGCCCAAAGGTGAGAGTTGCGTGAGTTAAAAATTCCCGCACGTGTGAATGTTGCCTCATCTGTCCAAATTATGTGATCAGGGAAGTTACGCCTCTCGTGGCACTGTTGAACATACCATCGCGCAAACACCATCCGTAGCTCCATATCACGGGGTAGCAACTCCTGGACAGTAGTCAGGTGATAAGGATATCTATTGTCTTCCCTGAGAGCTCTGAAGACTGTAGAGTGCGATATTCCCAGTTGATTTGAAGCGCGACGGGTACTAGTTGATGGATCATTTTCAAAAATAGTTAAAATGTCAACTTCCCTTCGAGCTCGGCCCGCGTAGTTAACAGGTTGTCTTGGAATAGAGCCTGTTTCTCTCATGATGCGATAAGCGTTTTCAATAGTTCTCCGGTCTGGATATCTTTGCCGATTTGGAAACATATTGCGATATTCTTCTTGTGCACGAAGACCATTGCCTCTTGCAGCCCCATACGCGAAAATCATGTCAACGTACTCTTCAGAAGTGTATAAATTTGGCATTTTTACTTCTTGCACTCAAATTGAAACTTCCTTAACAGACTGAAGATTTGCACGATACTGACAATTATTATTGTTATTTATAACACAAAGTAGGTAGACGAAGAATGAAAGAGATAAGGTAAACAAACCGTAATGCGAACATAATCCATAAGAAGTAAACAAAAACATTCATCACGCCAGACGTTCTTTTAGGTTTCAATCACCTCCCTAGTAGATTTATTAAATAAATATTTGTAATTTACATAAAAATAAATTAAATTTAACGGAGATAAGATCCTACAAAATATGCATGACATGAGTTTTTTTCTCCTTCCCATTCCAATTGCATTACAAAATTGAGAGATAATTGCAGTTTTGAGTACACCGTTAGAAAGGTAATTAAATTTCACAACTTTTGTGAGATTCGGCAGCTTGCAGGACTTTTTTTGGAAGAGCAGTGATCCTCGAAAATTTGTCGCTGACAACATTTTTTTAAAATTTTTATTTCTTGATCTGTTATCGCGCTTTTGAAATGATACTATGAACATTGAATGTGCATTAGACTTAAAGAAAATTTAATGGTGAATTCAAAACTGTGATGGAACATTGAAAAAAAATGTGTTGAAGCAGAGAAAATTGAGGTTTTCCTACAAAAAACACGGTTTTCACAAAATTACCTTTGGAACGGCATATCTGTGCAACGGAATAAGATAGAATCATGCGGTTGGCGGCGTTTAACTACATTTTTGATCTAGTTATTCCATCTTGCATATTGTCATCTACTTGCGAAACACCCTGTATATATTTATATAATGCATATGTTTATTGTTTTTATGCGTTGAAGGGAACATCTAGTGCTTCAAAAATGGCCGCCTTCTCTTTGCTTATTGAGAGTTCAACAATAGAGTAAAAAAAATCACTATTAGTAATTTAAGATATAAAGTTTATACAAATAAAAACCTAATCACTTATAATCAATATGTTTGTTTTGCGTTTATTATGTCCCGCTCGTCTTGATATTAATCTTTTTGACAAATAGCAACTAAATCATGATAAATATAAGCTTGTGGTAGCAGGGCTATACCATAACTGGGTCTGAGAGACATCTTCAGCTCACCATTTAGTTGTTGTAGGTTATAGGCACAAAATGACGGCTCTAAATACATTTGTGAATAGTAATATTTTCTATCTGCTCATTCGAAGATCTTTAAAAAATAGGTTTCATTAGGTAAATTCAGTTAGTTTTGTCTGTGGACGATCATTGATACATTCCGAGTACTTCGAATGCACTGTTTATGCATTAGTCATTCTCTTGTCAAACAAAAAGCGAATACTGGAGTAGTTTCTTGACCTCTCAGTATCTCACTTCTCTTCCTGTTTTCCGTCCATTGTCTTGTAGCTTGGTGATAGCTGGTCACTCGTTTTCCTCTAACAACTTCATTTGGTTCTTTCTCTTCGAAAGGAAATCAAACTATTCATGTAGAACCTCATTTTTTTAAAAATACAAAGTGTTCGCTAAGCTTGGTGTTCCATGATAGCTTAGAATAAATTTATTCTCCCTCAAAAAACATGAATTTATTCTAAGTCATAAAATCCTCTTTTTTCTTTTTATCTCTATTTCTCTGGAAAACGTAACGACTTTTACTAAAACAATTATTATTGGGATAAGATATTATCACCTATGGTTTAGTGGTTTTGGCGCATCTCAGGTGCCAAAGACCCAGGTTAAGAATCGAATTCTCAGTAATCTATTGGAACTAATAGCTACAAACAATGAGACACGTTGAGAAGCTAATTTGCCAAGGAAATATCAAACTTTCACTCCTAATGAGAAAAAAAAAAATCGGTTGCCCACTGATTGATGAGGTCCGTTAGTCTACAGGTGACAACACACCTAAGACAGTGAACCCTTACATGGTGATGGTCCTACAGTAAAGTGGGGGTTAAGAATCCCATCACCCTACTTCAGAAAAAGCTGTCCGATCTCGTATACGACCAACTTTGGGAGTTCGTTAATGAAGTATTTTTCTCTGAGGTCTGGCCAAGAACACATATAAACTGCGTGACCCGGCTAAATATTTCTGGAGTCTACAATGCCTAAAATTATATCGGTCTTAAAACAGAATAAAATACACACACTCTCACTCACATACAAATATATATATAAAGGCAAATATAGACGAATACATTAAACTAAGGCACCTTGAATGATATAAAGGCGCTAGTTAAAATATTAGTACTTAATAAGTGAGAAAATAAATGGTGGTCAACCAGAGACAACAAGTTACGCGAGATAAAATCTACTCCGAGGGTATGGTTCAGTTCCATGTCAACTGACCGTAAGAGAGAAGTGGTATTAGCCAGACTAGGAATAAGACACACAAGACTTACTCATGGCTATATAATGGCAAAGGATAACCCAACTATTTGTGAGGTCTGTGGACAACTTCTTACCATCAAACATATATTTACAGAGTGCTTAAAATATATAGAAACAAGGACAAGTCATCGACTCTGTATTGAACTTCCTGAAAGAGGGCAGGCTATTAAATCTTAACTATCCTTTTCCATTTTATTTATTATAACTTTCATAGTTTCCTAGCACAAAGAAATGTCTAAATGCATCAACATAATAAATGTTTGCAATAACAATTCATTACACCTCACCAGAATCCATTGGTAAGAATTGATCTTCTTCTAGAAAATATCTCTCTGGCGTTAGTGACCAAAGGTTGACACGCCATCAAAAAAGAAAATGCAAATGACATACAGACCGCCCAAACAATGTTTTTATATGAGTTACTGGATGAATTCGATCGATCTCAGCAAATTAAACGGTGCTGGTCAGACGCAACAAGCTGGTAGACAGTTGAAATACGAAATGTCTACAATAAGCCTCCCCCCACTCGGAAATAAATGACTGTTTAATGAGGTCACAAAACCCCATCATTACTCTGCCTCAATTTGGGCGAAGCATTCCCTCCCTTGGATTCAAGTCCAAACATCGCAGGTCGTTAAAAGTCCCCGCTTGAAGAGAGAATAACGTTTTAATCCCAAGATATTTACATTCCTTAAATGACTCGTCTTCTGACAATTTCATCCAAATTTGAAAATCGTCCTTAAATAACACATCAATATTTGGAGTATGACTCCCTCCCCGTACCACTGCTACAAGAAAAACTATCCTGTCTGGTGGCCGAGTGCTCCATGAATGTGCAAAGAGGTAAATAAAGATATCCAAGTGCACAACACTACAGATTAAGCTAAGTGCTCTCTCAAGCTTACATGATATTATCATGAAATCTGCTTAGCGTTCACAGCTTTTGCGTGACGGATTTATGGACATACACCGTTTCTGGAGAAATTTCTCATTTCTGATCCGAACCGATCCTCTATATTGTAGAGTAATTAATCGCAAAAATTAAGTATCATTCCATTTTGAATGATGAAATAAATAAATAAATTGAACTTCATACAACACCTAAAAGCAATGTCACTCCCCTCCGGTTTTCCTCTATCACCTATTATAACACTAAAAATGCTAAAATTTTTTGGGTGGCTATGTTATTCTTGCCGACGTTTCGACTTAACTTGTGTGTCATCATCAGGGCGACACTGATGTCTGGAGAGATCTCCGAGGGCGGTTTATCCTCACATCTCAGAGTGCAGAACTAAACTTGATTAAACAATTAATGCAAGTGAATTAAGCATTCTTGCCCGTAAAACAGGAGATCCAGGTTTGTGTCCTGGCTGTGACAGTTTAGATTTTTGATTCTATTCCGTTGCATTAATTCTTTAAAATTAATGTGGGATTAAACAGCACAACTAAAAAATATAATATTTATAAATATAAACTGGTTTAGTTCAGTTTAGTTTAGTTCTGCACTCTGAGATGTGACCATAAACCTCCCTCCGAGGTCTCTCCAGACATCACTACCGCCCTGATGATGACTTACAAATTAAGTCGAAACGTCGGCAATAATAAAATAATTACCCAAAAATTTTGGAGAATTTTTTCCTGGCCGAAACCCTGGCTAATTTCTCCTGCATAACAATAATCGACGTCCAATGAACCTCTAACCATGTTTTATATAAATATATATATATATATAATNCCACCATGTCGTCTGGTTACTATATATATATATAGTCGGAAGAACTCTAAAACATCATAATGGTATTTCATAAATTAGTATATTCTTAATTGGTTTCTTAGTAAAAAAAAACAACTAAATGTCTTCTTTTTTTCATCAAGGAATTTAAGGTATTCACTTCCCTTTTGGAACCCAAGATCATGCACGATAGAGAGCATGCATTGTGTATGATTAATTTATTAATTGTAAAAAAATTAATTTATACTTCCATTCTTTTTGGAAAATAGATAATTTAAAATTAATTTTTGCCTAAAACCAACTAAAATTCGCTTCATAGAAATTCTAAGATGATTTGCTTTTTCGCTACAGCTATAATGCGTCTTTTTTTTATCTTTTTTTTTTTCCTTCTGTTAAAGGTATGGCAACCACTGAGGGTCATTATTGCCTCAAATACTATTGTCTATCATCGTTGTAGAATTTATTGTTATGCAAGATTGATATTTTTTTTTTTCAAATTTTTATAATTCATTTTATAATAGTTATATTATTGATGCCATAAAAACATTATTAGGACAAGAGCTCTTTTAAATTTTAATCTCTTTTAATGCCTGCCCAAGAGACGGCCAAAGCCCCACCCCCCGATCACCGCCACGGCCACGCCCGGCTGCTCTCCTTGCTATGATAATGCGTCTAAAATGAAAATTCAGAACAATATCGATATTATAACATTTACAGATTATGCCCCACCCCAACTCACTAGTTTTTGTTTATTTCAATTTCAAATAAAATGTATTTTTTTTATTATTTTCATTTGGAACTTTAAAAACAAATTAAATTTTCCATAATTGAGTTTAAATCTGGGAACGATCAACGCAAACAGGTAGATTCCTTGAAGCAATCTCGATGATTACGTTAGAGCTTACTTCGAAGAGTAATCTTTCAACAATGCTTCATTAACTTCCCTACTTGACTACTACCGGGATTAATTTCAGGGGGATTGAATACAATTTAATAGGGGGTGATTTTCCCCAAACTAATTTCTGAGGAAGATTCCTTCCCAACTAATTTGTGGTAGATCTTTAAATGTAAAAATAAACGCGGTTAGAGGTTATTCGGTCGTCCAATCTTATGGCTTACAACTTAAGTGAAAACGTCGACAATAATAAAAATAATTACCACACAATTTCTTAGTATTTTATTTTTCTAATCCTGGCCAAAACCATGATTAATTTCTCCAGCGTAAAAATAAACACTAAAAATGCTTCAATAAGTCAAACTATAGCTGTCTGTTATTCGAAATTTAAAAAAAAATGTACCTTTTGATGTGGCAATACATAAACATATTGGTTATGTCAAATTACTTTCATCAGATATTTGATAATATAATATTATCAAATATTATAGAAAATAATTTACACTATAAAATAAAAGAACAATAAGGACATTTTTAGGAATGGAAGACAACCCAAACTGGAGTGCAATAACGATAGAGGTCCCTTTTTATAACTACATGATTGTAAAATAACTGAAAAATTCCAATTCAATTCACATTATTATTACAATAAAGCTGAAAAATGCATTATAAAAAACCTTTTGAATGTAATATTAAATTATTTTAGTTGGAGTTCGGTCAAGATAGATCGAGTAGAGTAGAGTAGGTAGAGATAGAAAAGTGTATTTTTTTAAAAAGTTTATCTGCCAACGTGCTTACATTGTAAGCCATCTTCAGGGCAATGAAGACGAGTAGTCATGGAAATGTGAACTTAGGGACAGGACGTCCTCTCTCGTCTTCATGATAGCCCTGAAGATGGCTTACATTGTAAGCCAAAACATTGGCAGATAATCTTTTAAAAAAATACATTTTTTTAAATTTGAATTTTTTTTTTTGGATCTACCTTGAATAAACCCCAACTAAAATCATCTTATAATAATATCTCCGGTCAAAAACTCTCCTTTTGAACTTTTGAATGTACTCTTTCTTGCGAAGAGAACGCATTTATTAACACTGCTTACTTTTTTTAATAATAATTTTTAATTAAATAATTTTAATATTAACTTTTGATTG
>KZ808677.1:104658-126743 GCA_000696205.2 Oncopeltus fasciatus | reverse complement strand
ACTTTTTACATATATTCTTCTATATTCTATATATATTTCTAAATTATATATAATCTAGCCAAGTGTTAAATCCTATTTTATCTTTTCCTCACACCTAACCAACCTCAAAAGGAATGCCTCTTTGTAAGAGTAACTTTCACAGAACGGGGTTTTTCTGTTTTCCAAATTCTTCGTCGTCCTTTTGAATTCTTCTTTGAATTAGCTTGTTTGTTTTGATCCGCAACTCTTCTTTTCGATGGTGATTCCATTTGCCAGTTCCTTTCTTTTTTTCTTTTTGATGAGCATTACCTTTCTTCTTCAGATATCTGAGATGTCGTTCCTTACACTCTTCCATACCAAATCTAGATTCTTAAATTAAGACATTGGTACACTGTTATTCCTTCATCAGTAAACCTCTTATCCTTTTACTCGTAATTCAATTCTCATCAGAGTTGATTTCTGCCATTAACGCAATCCTGTCTTTCAACATAATTTTCATCAAGCTAGCTTCAGTTTCTTCTTGGGTATCGCATAGACCGCCTGTCCCTTGTACCTCGGGGAGGACTCCAGTGGAATAGGGGTATTACCAAGATACATCCATTCTTCACTAGAGTAGGATTGTCCAAATCGAGCTAGCAGAGGAAGTGGACTCTTTCTGAGCCAAGCACAGTCCTCCATCCGATTTCCTGTGCACTGATATTTTCCATATGGTCACTCCTCAGCTTAAGGTTCCAAGTCCAGATAACCTTTCTTTAGCAACCTATCCTTCTCTTGCAACAATTATTGTGATTCTTTTCTATTAATCTGTTTAAAAAAAAGAATTTACCTCAGCAACTTAAAAATACCGAGTTATGACGACAAATTACATCCATTTTCGCTACTGTTTTTTTACAATCGGATTAATCAACATGGCGAACCTTTTATTTTCTCATCCCCTTCGGTGGTGTAACGGTAGCGCACCCACCCGAAAAGTGGGAGACCCAGATTCGATTCCCGGCTGAGGTAGAGAGTTTTTTATTTTCTGGCCCTCTGTATGATTCAAATTATTTGATAGTTTGTTATTCTACCTTTTGAAATTCAATTTTTTTTATATCTACATAGATGAAAATTTAAAGTGAATACATGGATAGCTGATAGAATATATGGATAACTAATGAAAATAGAAGAAACATGGCATCTAACCCCACACCTTTATATTTCCTGTCGTACTAGAACCCTCTTTTATTTTTCATTAGACTTTTAGACTGGTAACATTATATATTTCCGATGGCTTTTATAGAAAAAAAGTGACTTAGTATATATACTTCATTGGAACTTTTTATTTGAATTCTTCTGGTAAAAAATAATAATCATTAATTGTTGGTTGTTTAGATTTTTCTCGGCCAGCAGAACCCAATCCAATGTATATCACCAAATTTCCGTTGTATTGGAGTGTGTGGAGAAATAAAATGGCCAGAAATAACTCTTAAGGGAAGAGAAATAAGGGTGAGGGGGTGAAGGTGGGGGATGTCGGTGGCCGAAGGATTGCTCTAATTTGTCCAGAAAGAGAAAATGGCCACACACAGCCCCTGGCCATTCTCGACAGGCTAATTCCGACTGGCCAATAGGAATAATGGAGATTTACTGTAGAAGGGTTTCTACTACTCTCCATAATCTGTCAATTTCTACTTAAAATGAAAATATAATTTATTAAACAATTAATGCGAGGGATTTATTATTAAACTTTTATTTATTTATTACATTATGTTAAATTTTTATTTATTTACGCATTTGGTAATTTGATAACCACAATGAATTAAAAAAAAAATGACATTCAATGTCAATCACATGAGGAGAGGAGGTGATCAATGACACCACTCTCAAATTATTTACAGATTGTGTCTCTAGGAGACTGCGGGGCCATCTTCGTTTGAGTCGACGGGGAGGGTTGTAGAGGTTGGAGTTGGAAGACATGGTCTGTGCTAGAGGATTAGGATGGTATGGCAGTTTACTGTGGAAAAGGATGAAGCGGGAAGAAATATAGTCTTGAACAAAAGGGATATTAAGATCGTGGTGAAGGGAAGAACTGGATACATAATAGAGAGCATTTACAATTATTCTCAGGGTATTGGATTGAAAGGACTGGATTCTTTGGATGTTGGAAGGCTTGGCGGCACCCCAGCTTTCTACTCCGTAAGTCCAGATCGGTCGTAATAAGGTTTTGTAGAGCGTCAGTTTGTTTTCCACCGTAAGATTGGACTTCTTATTCATGAGTCTGTATAGAAGTCCATATCGCCGATTGAGTTCTTAATACGAGGGAATAGAATAAAAAATCTATCTTTCCAAGCCAGGTCAGATAGATTTCCTGGCTGGGACAGATAGATTTTTTAAAATTCTATTCTTTTGCCTTAATTGTTTAAAATTTACGTGAGATAATATACCACGATTAAATTAATATTTATATATAATTTCATTCATTTAACTTAATGTATAATAATAAAATTAATGTTGAATTAAGGAAGAAGAATATACTTTATTTTGGACCAAAAGATTCGTTTTTAACACAAAATATAAAAATGAAAAGCAACAAAGTTGAAGAAAATATATATATATATATTTTTTTTTTCTTGATACAGGTGAGGTCGCAACCTTTGCTGGACCGGAGTCTCAATGTTGTAGGTGGCTAAATTTGATTAAAGAACATTTTATTAAATTTGAAATTTAGTATATTTATATCACATGTATTTTTTTTAAAAATCTTTTGCGTTGATGCTATTTTTATTGGTCCTTGATTATTTATATATGAAACATGTTTGATATATTTTGACAAGTTTTATCAAATGAAAACAAAAAGTATTTCAATTTTATCAATCTAAGATATTTTGGGCTTTCAAGATAAATATTACTTTAATTACTTATAAATAAATAGGTAATTTAAGCACAATTTACACTTCCCCATAAACTTTTAAAGCTAATAAAGCTAAAAAAGTTTATGGGGAAGAGTGGTCGAAGTAAAATAAAATTTCCTATCAGATCGTAAACTAATTTTTTTCTATGACGTATAAGAGAAATGTCTTTATATACTCTTATTGATGTCAATATTCAGTGAAAATATGGGAAATCTTATTTTGTTCTGCCCCTTCGTGACAATATGTCGAGAATCGATCGCAATATCTAATGAAATGCGCTGCACTCTGTCTCCTGTAACGCAGCACAAATGATCCTACAGGATTTAGGGGGGAGGGGAGGCACAGGATAACAGGACTAATAGCCACGACGGGAAATGAACGACCGGGAGCTGGCGACGTCCCATGGCTCCTGAATTATTCAATGGAGACTGCACGCACGACACAAGTGCATTCATGAATGCACTCCAAGGGGTGGGGCACAATAGTGACGCTTACAAGCTCTATTGCAATTTAACAGCACATTTACCCTGCGCATATGTTTGCCTCATCAATAACCTATGTATCATAAACATATCATATCAAGCGTAAATTTTGGCTAGCACATCTTCGTAAAATTGCTTACAGTGCATTTTTTTAATTTAAATTTTTGATAGACTTAATTTTATTAAAATGACAAATAATTAAATACAATTTTCGTCTTATCAACAATAAATTATAGATTTTGGAAATTTGTTATTCCTCTCTTTTCAATCAGTGTTAATTTACCATAGACTGATATAAATTTCGATTTTTTAAAATCCATACTTAAGTACTTGACAAGAAAATTTCAATGATAAAATTTTTTTTTGGTATTATTGAAGCCCCACTTTCTCGCAATAATCTTTCGTTTATGGAGGAGAATACTATAAGATTTGAAGATTGAAAAACAGATCCATAGATAAATAAATACACTTATAAGAATAAGTTACATAAAAAATGACTCTTAATCGTTAATACAACGTATAAAACTATAATACGAATCAAATTGGACCTTTTTAAGTAAGCGTCTATACATTGTGGAAAGTCATAATTCTTCAATAATTATCTTCAAATAAAATCAAGTTATTAAATTTGGAGGCAATTAGGTGATCGTCAAATTTTATGAGAAGAGGTTAGTCAAAGATTTGGACCTAGAAACTAAAGATTTATAACACTGGTTTGTTAAGAAAAAAGTCATATATTTTTATTTCAACAACGTTTCGGCATAAATTACAGACCATCATCAGGTTAATGGGGTGACGGAGAGAAAGAGAGAGAGAGAGAAAGAGAGAGACTCCTGCTCTACCGTAACTAAATCATGACTGAATGTTTACACCAATTGCTCTGATAAAAGGTAGAAATTTAGGCCAAAACGTTGGAAAAAATTTTAAAAAGTGTTTGTTTTCAAATCAGTTTTAATTTTTCGGTTCCCAAAACTGAATCCCCGAATAATCTTTCCTGGTCAAGTTATTAAATTTTATGTGATGGTGGTGTGGCTATCCAAGGGGAAGATAAAATACTGCCATCAATTTTTTTTTTAACCTCCGATTAAAACACTTAGCGTCATGTCTTAAGGTAAGAACTCTACTCTAAACACCCATAGCACTGGTTAAACTATTATTAATCGATGGAAAAATGGCTCATTGCGAGATTCGAACTGTATTGACTGTCTTTGATTTGGCCCGAACACACTGCCAATTTACTGGTATCATACCGTACCTTACGGTTTTCGATAATTATCCACCTCTCTAATTTATTGTTTCAAATATAAAAATTTTATTTCAATTACAATTTTATTAGAAATATTAGAACTCGCTTACATGATATTTGGTTCACTAAAATTAAAACATTTGAGTATATTTGGTATACGATGATTTTAAAGATATAAACAAAACAATTTATATCCTAGAAGAAAAACACCTACTCTACAATGAAAAAAAAAATATTTATCCATATTATTTTGGTATGTCTGCGGAAACTGCTACTAATAGAAAATCTATTTAAGGGAGGTTTGTCAAGATTATCTCATCAGAAATCCAATCAAGATGGAGGAAATGAGATGACTGTTTTACAGGGCGGAAATGTAATGTAGGTCGAATATATTTACAACACTGGATGGGATTAGCCGGATAAACAGAAAAATGTTTCGTTTATGTGGTACCTAACAGGAACGAATGAACCCCAATTAGCATGCATTCAACAAAGCATTCATCCCCCAGATTTATGGAAGACCTACTCTAAAACAATAAAAAAATTGAAATATGTGTTCTTAACATTTTACAGTCAAACATTCTGAACATTTCCCTGGTCCATCAACTGAAGTGCACACGTAATCTTTTGAGTCCCTTTAATCTTCAGCGACAAGAAGAAAGAAAGTACAGGTTGGAACTAAAATATACTCTTATCTATGTGTATTAATTTATAATAATTAATTACATTTCAGAAAACATCTATCACCAACTTACGCAATACACTCCAATACTAATTTCAGCAGTAAAAATCTGTCTAGAGCTGTATAAACTAAGCGAATATCTCAGCGACGTAGTTGGTGAATATCCATATTTAAATACATTCCCAGTCATGTAATCATCTACACTTAAATAATAAGTTTTTATCATTAAACAATTATTTAGCATAAATATACAATTTCAGTATATCGATAAAGTATTTTATTCGCACTTGGTAATCCCTCATTGCTATTTGTCCACTTTTGCTCATTACCACTGCGGAAAATAAATAAATTTTATTTAAATTTAATAAAGTGAAAAAAATATAAGTCATTAATTAAAGACTATATATATATNTATGGAGAGTATATATATATATATATACACAGGAAGTATATGTAAGAAAAAGAAGCGGCTGTATTGAAAAACAAGTGGGATAGAGGGTGCAGTGAACACACAAAAAGAAAAAATCATAAATAGTAAAATTTTTGGGAATATCTCGGCCTTCGTCAGGGAGGAGTGAAGAATCCCTAATCCTCCTATTGTTGGCAATTGATGCAAGGTCTTGTTGTGGCTTTGAGAATGTGGATATAGGTAGGCGCACTCTTCAGTTGCAAATCTGAAGCCGTGTCGGGAAGTTGTTCAATCACTTGAACTTGGTAAACGTTATTAAAACTCATTGAATGACTCTGAGCATGCCTTGTTATGGGAAGAGGGGACTTTGGTTCTAAACAGAAAGCTCTGTGATTATTAATTCTAAAATTTAGGGTCGTTGTACATTTTCCTATGCAAAAAGCAGGACGAAAATTCGCATTGAAGCAGGTATACACAATGCAATATTTTTGGATGTTCATGTTGATGAGGATTGGATTTTATATGTTAAGTAGGTATTGACACTGGAGACAGGATAAGCATCTGCTTTTGTTACAAGGCCAAGTACTTTGAAAGATAGTATTTTTTTCTGTTTATTATATCTTAGAGGGGGGGGGGGGTCTTTTCTGTACGTAATGCCAGGATTTTGTGGTAGTAGGGAGCTGGTGGATGAATTTTTCTGAATAATAGAGAGGACTTCGTGTATCTTGGCCTTGATATCTTCTACCCCGGGGAAATATTCAGTAACCAGGTTAGGAGTTTAAGCATTAGGAGATTTAAGTTCGGTTTGCAGGAAGGATTTATCCGTTGAGGAATTAGGGTGGACAATCTCTCTGAATATATANACTCACTAGATGTTTATTTTTTATAGGATATTGTATCGTTAGAGCATAATATATCAAACTTATTTTAGGTATATATATATATATATACATGGGAAAGTTAACAGCTGATATAAACTAAACATTACAATACTTATGATTGAAGAGGCAGTTGGGCTCCATGAAAATGATTGAAGAAAAAACAGGAGTGCATTCCCACTTCCCTTTCTCACTTTTCTGAATGACCTGAAGATATCTTCCGATGTGTGCTGAAACACTGGCAAGTAATAAAGATATTCACATTTTGTGGAAATATATGTTGTTGCTGATCTGTCATATTTTTATTTTGACCTGATACGTCCATGGCCGACAAGTTCTCCATCTGCTAAGAGCGAGAGGGAAGGTTACGCGGAGGGAATTAGCCAAACACTGCTGGAACACGAAGTTTAGATGTTTGACAGCGTGTCGTGTCTGCCCCGCGGGTCCCCACCTGGTGGTGTGAGCTACACTCTCTCTGTGTGATGTGACGTCACAACATCTGCCTGACAGGAGTCTGTATGCAATTCATACGTCATAAATCCTTGATCCCTGACACAGGAATTTATCTTTGATTTCCGAAGCACTTTCAAAACTACGGTTCTCTTTGGATTTGAAAATGCTTTTTAATCTGCCGTTTAAATCTATATAGATTCAAATCATTGCCACTAAAAAAATATAAATATCTATGTTTATGTGCGCAGGGGCATGTGAATATGTGTTTGTGTTTGTGTTTCTTTAGTTAAAGGGCTGTATAGACTTATATAAATACGAAAATAAATGCTGATTTCTTCAAAGAACAAAAAAATAAATAAAAGAAGTAGTGGTTCGTCTGAGTAGACCGTCACATACCTTTAAATTTTTTTTTTAATTACGCAATAAAACATTCTATTCAAGTGAAATAGAAAATCGGTGAGACTAGGGTATTCATTACAGACAACCAAATTTATAATTCCCATGAAAACACCAATTTGGAATTTCCCCGAATAGATGAGCACAATTTCAAACATTTGTTAAAGAAATATAAATGAAATTACATATTAACTATTTGACTTGTACAAGGAGCTATGAACCAATCATACTAACTCTGCCAGGAATCGAACCCGAGTTTCCCACTTCTCGGCTGAGCTAGTAACATATTTTTCTAGCTCCCTGTACAATTCAAATAAATAATGAAATGTGGAATTAATTTACAATTGTCATCATGATTTATATATTAATTATTTATTACAAATTATTTTGAATTATTTATACCCACCTGTTCTTGACGCAATTGTATAATTTATTATTCATCAATAGTTTCAGGAAAAACTTACCTGAAACAATATATTATGTATCAATAAAATATAACACCAGTAATTTAAATACGAGTTGTAAATAATATATATATAACTGTAGGATAAATTCGTTTATCTTATGATTATTACAATTATGAAACTAGTTAAACAATAATTAAAAAAGTTATAATTGAATCGGTTAAATAAGAATTTAAAATCATGATGTCTTCGTTATTATTAGTGTAATAAAAAAATGTACAAACGTAGTATATTCATTAAAATAAGAATCAGGATAAAGTTTACTAAACCTAATTTGTGGAAAATGTAGTTCCCAATAGTAACATTTTTACAAAAAACACTTATTACTGTAGATATTTAAGAATGTAACTATGAAGATTGAGCGCTTCATTGATTCTTCCTTCTATAACATACAAGAATCAGCCTTAGCGAATTTACCTTTTACAAACATTGCCCTCTCTAACTTTTAAAAGAAATAAGTCCTTAGCGATGTACTTCTTTTTTTTAAAAATGATTTTCAACCTTTGTAAGCAATTTTATATACCTCGCTGTATTTATGAATATAATTCTTATGTTCTATTCCAGAAATTTCAAGATCAAAATGAAAAAAAAAATTATTCGGTAATTATACCGTCAGGATCGGTTTTATAACCCTTGCCAGGACATTGGAGGGGAGGTCCTGTAATAGATGAAGGCATTCCTGTCAATATAAATCTCCAATGGTAGCAGTTAGAGTACACAATATTTTCCCTCTCTTGGAGCCCTGTTTCACCCCCCGGGAGAAAATTGGGGGGAAAAGTAGGGAGAAATGTAAAAAAGAAAAAGAGCAAAAAAAGTCTGTCTGTAATTGAAAACATAAAATACTAGGCTTAAAGGGAAACAGATGTTCTTTAAAAAATCCCATATCGTTTTATAGGCTTGTCTACTCTACTTTTTATACAAAGCTCACAGCAACATAGAAATTAAAAAAAGATAACTACATACATTTCTTCAACAACAATAAACTCAATATTTCCGATAGCTTATGAATTAAAAAAAAACTGTAAGTTAATGCTATTTTTGGAACAAACATTAGTCCACCGTTTGAATAAATCAGTGTTTCATAAAAATATGAACTCCATAGACATACCGATTCACCCTGCTTCATTAGAGTACTACATAAATAAAATTAATTGACTTCATGCTGAAAAGTTTTATGGAGAGTATAGATTCCAGGACATCTTAGGGGAAAGGAAATGAAACAATTAATATTTTTAATTATTATCCTATATTTTTTTCTTAATATGCAGAGAACTTTAAAATTATTTAGAAGATAAATGTTAAAAGTAAAATTTTAAATATTTTATGTACTATTTATATATTTTTGTAACTTGTGGAATTAGTTCCTTTAAGAATAAAATATATTTAAAAATTTCAATTGGGTTTTCCTATAAGCTATCTTAATCTCTATTTTTATTTTATTTATTTATTTAGTTGTTACATTCTGTAAGTAAGTTTACATTTTGTAATTGCTCACAGGGTTGTTCAATGGCACTGACTTGAGAGAGAGAAAGACCAGTCTCGCAACTCCAAATTTCCTCTATTAACGAAAAAAGTTCCAATAGCCTGTAAAAATACGTTTAACGAATAAATTCATTTATTTCTGTTTTAAAAATGTTTTTCACGCAGGAATTTTGGAAATTCAGTGTATTAGTGAGCATGGAAGTTACGAAATAATTGTATTTTAACTTTTTAAGTCTTGTGAACACCACCCCTTTATGTAGTAATACAATGAAACAAAAAATAAATGTATAATTAAAATAACTCTTGAAGGATCTGCCTATATTATGCGGATTTGTCATCTTTCATCTGAATGGAATTATTTTATTTATTTAGGGTTTTTATGGGTCCATTTATTGAATTTAAGAGTTGTCTAGGAAACTCTTGGAAAGACCAAGTTGCTCGAAGGGAATAGAAAGAGATACTTCCTTCTGGGTTCCAAGCATGATTTTCAGTTTTCTTGGAAAGTCTAGGAAAGTAAATAGTGTATATACAATATGACTGCGAATATACAAAGCCTTCTTCAGGACACTCTGATAAGAAGAAGAAGAAGAAAAAAGTCTTAGCCAGCTACGCAGTTCGCTAAGATGGGACATCTCACGCTTTACGAGGAATCGTAACACCTGTTAAACACTCATCATGGGTAAAGAGGATCATACTTACTGCAGACCAACCATGAAGGATGTGGGATCTGCACACTATATTTTGTGTGGCGTAATGTACAGACGCTGATCCCAGGGGCTTAAGGACATATAGACTAAAGGATTCGTTTAATAATCATACTGATCACATTAAGGGTTGGAATGAGCCTTGCCCCATTTCTAATAATAACAATAAGATGAATATGAATGAAAATAAACTATAAAAAAGGGCATAAACACCCCAAAAGAGAAATGAAAGGAAAATTTAATGTTCCAGAGGATGGCATGAGGAGAATCCAGATTTGAGAAGGGGAGGGCGTACAACCCTTCAACTGACATTTTAAATATCATCCCTTCTGTGACATTTTATGAATTGTAAGAATAAAAAAAACATTGGCAATTTCATTATTTAGACTCAGTCCTTCTTTAAAAGTATAGGTTTTTTGTTGTTGTTGGGGTTCGACTAAGATATTTCCAAAAATAAAATTAAAAAAAAATATATATTTCTTATTATCTGCCGATGTTTCGGTTTACAATGTAAGCCAACTTCAGGAATATCATGAGGGGTACGTCGTTCCACCTGGATAAAATGTTCATATATAAACAAAATATGCACACAATTATTTAAATTATATTTTTTGGATCAACCTTGAAGGAACTTCATTCAAAACCTGCGGTAATCCTACAATGTTCGTCATGAACATTTAATCCAGGTGGCATGACGTCTCCCCTCGCCTTCATGATAGTCCTGAAGATGGCTTACAATGTAAGGCGAAACATTGTCAGATAATTAAAAAATTATACAATTTTTTTAAATAATTTTTTTTATTTAACCCCACGCAAATTTTAACAATTTTTAGTGCAAGGGAACATAATAAAAAATCTAACTGTCCCAGCCAGGACACGAACCTGGATCTCCAACTATCCGAGCCGGTGCATTTTCCATTTATGCCTAAGTTATTAAATTCCCTGCATAAGTTATTAAAGTCCTGGCTGGAACAGTTAGATTTTTATTCTGTTCCCTTGCACTAATAATTTTTAAAATTTTTTTAAACTTTTTTTTTTTTTGGACAATATTAACCGAACACCAACAAATAAAACAAAAATTATAATTCTCTACTGTCAAAAACTCTCTATTTGGACTCCTTATTTAATTTAAATGACAAAGGAAACCACTTTAATTTACTCATTCTTTTCATGTAACTAAAAAGAAATATATATGTATGTAACAATTTTCAAAATGTTGCCTAAATATCGGACTTAGCTATTATATTTTAAAAGTAGTGAGCCCGAAAAATTCTTGAATAAGCAGTAAAAAAAATATTATTCAATATAAGCTTCTATGAAAATTGTTATAAAATATAAATGTTAGAAAAATAAAACCTGTTACTTGTATATTTTTTCCCTAATGCTAATAATAAAAAATAGATTAGGATAAAATCTTTCTCTCCCTCTCCACCCTGCCCCCCATATCCCATTTTATCCCCTACTGTAGGGTTATTACTTATATTAAATCTTGGGTTTTGGCCTTCTTGTCTTCTCCTGCATGACTGACGTTTAATATTCGTTTCTAGACAAGGTATCATTTTCTCTAGAGTAGAAAATGGAAAGCACTATTTTCTATTTAAATTGTTCGGAAAAAGAAGTTTTGAACAAGACAGTCCACTGATACACACTCATGTACTGTTACTCCAAACGCACAGATTCATGTGTCCTCCACATTCCACCAGGCAATATTACCTGATCCGGTTCGGATCCACCCGGCATCTCCAAGAGATACGATTGTGAGTTTCCCCAGTTCTACAGAGGTTATGGGCCCAGTGTCCAGATAACGCACCGGATTAACGAGTTCCCATTGTAGCCGGTAGAGAGCTCTGTGGTCCACCTCCAACTTCCTCTACACTCATCCTATCTACCGCTTCTGTTCTATTCTATCTCAATGGGCAATCTCCATTCATTCAGAAAGGGAAAGCCAATTAAAATGCTCGTAAACTTACAACCTTACAACTATATTTATTACTTTTAGATCTTTCTTTTTATTTTTTTGAAAGAAAGACTTACAATTTTTTTTTTTTTTTAAAGATTCCAAAACACACACAAACACGGAGACATATTTGTTTGCGCCAGTACATTAACGTTTACATATTATTTTTCTATATGTTTCAACCTTCCAGTATTTTAAGAATATTTTTCCATTTTATGCAATTTTTTGGGCATTCAATTAATTTACTTTCAGAATAAATTTAGACTAATAACAGAATATTAAATTTTGACTTATTTAGTCAATTTAATAGTAAAATTTTAATTAGAATCAGAATTGACTCTCTGTCTTTTAGTGTATTTGAAATAGCATAACTTACTTCTAATAAACCCAAGCCTTCCAACATCCAAAGAATTCAGTCCTTTCAACCCAAAACCCTGAGAATAATTGCAAATGCTCTCAATTACGTATCTAATTCATCCCTTCACCACGATCTTAATATCCCTTTTGTACAAGACTTCATTTCTTCCAGCTTCACCCATTCCACAGTAAACTCCCATACCATCCTAATCCAATAGCACAGACCTTGTCTTCCAACTCCAACCCCTACAACCCTCCCCGTCGACTCAAACGAAGATGGCCTCCTGGGGACATAATTTTTAAATAATCTGAGAGTGGTGTCATTGGTCACCTTCTCTCCTCATGTGATTGAATGTCATTTTTTTATTCATTGGTGTGATTAAATTTAAAAAAATGTTTTAATTTAACAGAATGTAATAAATAAATAAAATTTTAATAATAAAAAATAATAATAAACCTAACGTGCTTAACCTTTTTTCTTACCCGTAATTTGGTTGTAAGTGGTTATTATTAATTTCACTTAAGTTCAAATTTAGAAATAATTCCTGCTTATAGATTTCCTTTACAAATAGTACTGTATACTATATTATGTTATTTTTTTTCTATTTTGTTTTGTGAGGAAATTCACTAAAATATATAAATGATTTTTTAAATTATTAAATTTATTTACGAAACGTTTGTGCAGTTAAGAGGGGCAAACAGCGGACTTATTAAACTTCAGTTTTCATAATCTAGAGAGCTTAAAAGTTTGATTACTTTCTAGAAGTATAACTTGAAATTCAAGTTTCATAATATAATTTCAATCATTTCAGCAAAGTATAGCAACTGGTTTCGGAAATGTTTTTGAAATACAGCCCTTCCAGCCACCCCTACAAGGCCGCTTTCATTAGGGGAAGCTGGTAGTGGAGTGCCTTCCGAATAGCACTTCTTCCTGGCCGGGTTCATTCTCCAGACACCTGGAGAGAGGAGAAGGGGCAGGCCATCAGCAGATCGATATGCCTGGAAGAGGGTGGAAGTACACAACTGGGAAGTAGAAGGGGTGGGGAATATGAGGAAGTAGGGGTGGAATTGTAAGGGAGGAGATGTGCTTGGAGGGCTTGGAAAGAGATGGCCAAGAAATAGCAGGTTTTGTAGGAACAAGTCTGAAAAGAGGTAAGAATGGATGTCTTTTTTTTCTTTTACTTGGTAAGGTTTAGTCTGCATAAGTCGTCTTTCTTGTGGGTTAGGCTCTCGCTAGTGTGTTAAGAATGTAATAAGTTACCTGGCTTGTCCCAGTGGTGTAATGTAGTCCCGGCTGGGACAGATAGATTTTTCATCTAAATTTTATTATTGTAAAAAATAATAAATTCTTCAAGTAATAAGCAATTAATGAGAAGGAGTAGAATAAAAAGTTCAAAAAAACCAGTCCTGGTGGTGTAGAGTCCGAATAGCAGGAGAGCCAGGTTCGATTCCTGGCTGGGACAGATAGATTTTTTTATTCTATTCCCTCTCTTTAATTGTTTAAAATTTACATGGGATTAAAACCACAACCAAATAAAATATTCTTCAAGTAATGTTACATCTGATTATTTTCCTAAGACATAACCACAGATTAATAATATAATGCAGTAAACAACAGTAAAATAAGAAATTAAAATTCTAGTAAATAACCACCTCAAAATGAAAGCTAAAATCTGTAAAATAAAAAATAAAAAAAGAGAAAATTTATATTTTTCGAGTTTTTACATGAGTGGTCTTTAGCATATTTTCACAGCCTTCTACTTCACTAATGATTCTGTTCCCTTGCACTAATAATTTTTAAAATTTTTTTAAACTTTTTTTTTTTTGGACAATATTAACCGAACACCAACAAATAAAACAAAAATTATAATTCTCTACTGTCAAAAACTCTCTATTTGGACTCCTTATTTAATTTAAATGACAAAGGAAACCACTTTAATTTACTCATTCTTTTCATGTAACTAAAAAGAAATATATATGTATGTAACAATTTTCAAAATGTTGCCTAAATATCGGACTTAGCTATTATATTTTAAAAGTAGTGAGCCCGAAAAATTCTTGAATAAGCAGTAAAAAAAATATTATTCAATATAAGCTTCTATGAAAATTGTTATAAAATATAAATGTTAGAAAAATAAAACCTGTTACTTGTATATTTTTTCCCTAATGCTAATAATAAAAAATAGATTAGGATAAAATCTTTCTCTCCCTCTCCACCCTGCCCCCCATATCCCATTTTATCCCCTACTGTAGGGTTATTACTTATATTAAATCTTGGGTTTTGGCCTTCTTGTCTTCTCCTGCATGACTGACGTTTAATATTCGTTTCTAGACAAGGTATCATTTTCTCTAGAGTAGAAAATGGAAAGCACTATTTTCTATTTAAATTGTTCGGAAAAAGAAGTTTTGAACAAGACAGTCCACTGATACACACTCATGTACTGTTACTCCAAACGCACAGATTCATGTGTCCTCCACATTCCACCAGGCAATATTACCTGATCCGGTTCGGATCCACCCGGCATCTCCAAGAGATACGATTGTGAGTTTCCCCAGTTCTACAGAGGTTATGGGCCCAGTGTCCAGATAACGCACCGGATTAACGAGTTCCCATTGTAGCCGGTAGAGAGCTCTGTGGTCCACCTCCAACTTCCTCTACACTCATCCTATCTACCGCTTCTGTTCTATTCTATCTCAATGGGCAATCTCCATTCATTCAGAAAGGGAAAGCCAATTAAAATGCTCGTAAACTTACAACCTTACAACTATATTTATTACTTTTAGATCTTTCTTTTTATTTTTTTGAAAGAAAGACTTACAATTTTTTTTTTTTTTTAAAGATTCCAAAACACACACAAACACGGAGACATATTTGTTTGCGCCAGTACATTAACGTTTACATATTATTTTTCTATATGTTTCAACCTTCCAGTATTTTAAGAATATTTTTCCATTTTATGCAATTTTTTGGGCATTCAATTAATTTACTTTCAGAATAAATTTAGACTAATAACAGAATATTAAATTTTGACTTATTTAGTCAATTTAATAGTAAAATTTTAATTAGAATCAGAATTGACTCTCTGTCTTTTAGTGTATTTGAAATAGCATAACTTACTTCTAATAAACCCAAGCCTTCCAACATCCAAAGAATTCAGTCCTTTCAACCCAAAACCCTGAGAATAATTGCAAATGCTCTCAATTACGTATCTAATTCATCCCTTCACCACGATCTTAATATCCCTTTTGTACAAGACTTCATTTCTTCCAGCTTCACCCATTCCACAGTAAACTCCCATACCATCCTAATCCAATAGCACAGACCTTGTCTTCCAACTCCAACCCCTACAACCCTCCCCGTCGACTCAAACGAAGATGGCCTCCTGGGGACATAATTTTTAAATAATCTGAGAGTGGTGTCATTGGTCACCTTCTCTCCTCATGTGATTGAATGTCATTTTTTTATTCATTGGTGTGATTAAATTTAAAAAAATGTTTTAATTTAACAGAATGTAATAAATAAATAAAATTTTAATAATAAAAAATAATAATAAACCTAACGTGCTTAACCTTTTTTCTTACCCGTAATTTGGTTGTAAGTNGCAGATATATAAAATTAAAAAAAAAAAATAAATAAATGTATAAACAATAAATAAATAAACATCACCATGCCGGAAGAAAGGGCTCAATAACCCCACTACTAATATGTTTATGCATTAAGGCCCAGGATAATGCGTAGCCATCTCCCTTTCAGTCATCTGGGACGATTGTAAGGATTGGAGTCCGACGACAGGGATTGGGCATATACATTAGTATGAAACGTTTTGGGTATATGGATAAGGATTAAATTGGAGTTTTCTAAGGAAGAGTGTGAAACGGGTGGAGTTAAGGTCTTGGACGAAATGAATATTAATATTATATAGTGATAATGAGTATAGTTGGATACATACTATGGAGCGTTAACAATTATTCTGAGCATTTCGGACTGAAAGGATTGTATTCGTTGGATATTTTAACCCCAGAGTTCTGTACCGTAGATTGGTCGTATTATGCTCTTGTAGATGGTCAGTTTGTTTTCTAATGTGAGCTGTGAGCGCCTATTTATAAGGCTGTATAAGAGTCCGTGGCGTCTGTTGAGTTCTTGTCGTTTGATTTTAGTATGTTCATTCCAGTTGAGTCGTGAGTCAAGGTGGAACCCAAGGTAACGGACTGAATCAGAGAGAGGTAAAGGGATGTTATTGTATGTAACATTATCAGATGAATCTTTTTTAAGTTGAAAATTTACTTGTACGCATTTGGACTCATTTATTTTAATTCTCCATTTACTGCACCACTGCTGAAAAGCATTAAGGTGGTTTTGTAAAATTATGGATGTGGTTTTGGAATCAGGGTGGGAGGAGAGGATCGCTTTGTCATCTGCAAAGAGGGCTAAGAGGATATTAGGATGAGTAGGGATGTCTGCAGTATAAAGGATAAAAAGGATGGGTCCATGCACACTGCCCTGTGGAAATCCACTTTCACAGATAAGTAATCTCATCTTTGCTGGACTCTAAAGAAACGGTTAGAAAGATAAGATTTGAGGATTAGGTAGATGGTACTTGGAAATATGGACTTGAGCTTGTATAATAGTCCAGTATGACGTACTCGGTCAAATGCTTGAGAGACATATAAGAATGCACCAGGGCAAAATTTTTTTCGCTCGAGGGAAGAGGAAATAAAGTCTACAACGCAAAACTGCTGGACAATAGAATGATGGGATCGAATAGTGGTTTCCAAAAAGTAGCTTAAACACTGAATTTGGGTTAATTTTAACGCGTAGAAACTATTTCGCGTACCTACAAATCCATAATACTTACCGTTTCTTCTTCCGGGTTGGACCGTGTCAAATTGTTGTTATTTGCCGAGCTTTCGTACATTTGACACGGTCCAACTTGGAAGAAGAAACGGTAAATACATCTGACGACCGTCGAAGCCTACGTGAACAAATACATAATAATCAGTCATGAAAATGTAAACCTAGAGACAGGACGTCCTCTCTCGCCTTCATGATAGCCCTGAAGATGGCTGACAATGTAAGCCGAAACGTTGGCAGATAATCCTTTATTAAAAAAATACTTTTTTTAATTAGTGTTTTTTGGATCTACCTTGACCGAACCCCAACTAAAATCATCTAATACAAATACAAAATGCGTTTTTAACTCGTTTCCTAGTCATAACGGACCAGCCTAATAACCAATGCTGCCACTTTTTCAGGACTAATTTTTTTTCTAAATATTCCAGGTTATATTTGAACCACTCTCGTACATATGTATATAAATACAACAAACATTACTAAAAGAATGATGCATAAAATAGGGGGAAAAAAAGATAACGTGTAAAATAAAATTTTAAATAAATAAAATTGGAAAGCAAGCACTACATATCAATGCGGCCGTGCTGATTCCGTGTAGGATCTGCTAATACGCCCACTCACTCTGAGAGCCAACACGACACTGTCACTAATCCCACACTCTTGAGTGTACGTATTTCACGAGCTTTGTTTCCAAACAACCAATCAAATCCTTCCTCCCCAACATCATCTCTCTCTCCCTCCCTCTCACAGATCTCCCATGTTTTCATTATACATAAATATGAGTAAATTTGGGAATTAATTGTGTTAAGAATTAATTTAAAACTGGAAAAATCCAAAGATTTTTTCTTCCCGGACAAGTACAAAAATTCCATGTTCTAAATTTAAATATTTGAGAAATTACACGAATTTCTATAGCTAATCTTATTAGTATAATTATTGTTATATAATATCTTATCAAACTTTATTTATGCACTCGAGATTTTTTATTAAATTAAAGCCCTTCATTACAAAAATAAAAAAAGAACATCACAGCTATGGAATGAGCTGATTAAGAGCAATATATGTACTTCATAATCCAAAAAAATATTGCTCCTTTATTTTATTTTTTGCTTTTTTGCTTTGCTCCTTTTATAAATTCTTTTATTACTATTTTCGTAGTATATATTTTAAAACATAAGGATTCTTCTAGGGTTTTAGCTAGTTATTTTCATGTATTTAACATTCTCACACAAAGAAACTCTCTCTAACCTACACCCAAATACACACTTGTTCTAATATTGTTTCCAAAGAATATCTTCTTTTATTTTTATCTGTCGGGTCATATAGGACGCGACTATGTACAGAATCTAAACACCCATGGTACTTGGGAAGCTTTTATTTCTGTGTAACTTCCCGGTTCGGACTTTTTCTAGGCACTTTTGCCAAAAATTCATGAATATCGGATTCACTAATCCTGTTTTTACCTAAACCTCTGCCTCACGGAATTATATCCTTACTATATACCTTAATAGACTAAAAATAATATACACAATTTTGTAAAAAAAAAAAAAAAATCCCAAATAATATCTCCAATAAAGAACTATCGCTAAATCATTTGTCTAATAATAAAGAGCTTTGAAATAACTTTTTTTTTATTATCAATAAAATTTCTTACTATGGTTTTTGAAAAGTACGAGTACATGTGTACATTTACAATGATTAAACCCGGTCCCACTACAAGTCGTAATCGCAAAGGGTAAAACACAATTTAAGAATTTAATTATTTGCGATCCAAAGTACACTTGGTATATAGGTTTATCTTTAGAAAACCGTTTTAAGCCCACCTAACTTTTATCCATACAATTTTAGGAGCACCCCAGAAATTCTCTATGTCACTGCCAAACTAACTGTCCACAGTTAGTATTAAACATTTTCCTCAAGAGTTCAGTTCTTTTACCGCCAGGATCACTCTACAAGGATAAAAGAAATATAATTATTTTTGTCCTTATTCTCGTATAAATTGAAGTCAACAATTTACATGTTGCGTTAGGAATTTCATTGTAGGCCGTCTATGGCGCATGTAGGAAATTAGTAAAGTTGTGTACCAGAGGTGTACAATGTCAACTGATCCCTGATTGGCGGGAAGCTTGACAAAGGACTGTTGTGTTTAGGCGGGAAGCTTGCGGTCGGCCACACAACCTCAGTAGCCTACCGATACCCCGGATACAAGGCCTGTTTGTGCATCGTTTGTGCCTTGGCCTGCCTCAAAATCAGACAGGACTGAAAAACACACACACAAAATCCAAATTGCAGATAGTCTAGTACTTCTGCAGCAAATATGTGAGTAAATGGTCTAAGAAATAATTGTGCAAAAGTTACTCACGCAGAAGCTGCGTAAACCGCACAGATTTAACCAATTTCATCAAAGAGAGATATAAATAAAGGTAAATTAGGAATATTTATATTACAAGATGAAGAAAGTATCGATGATATGAGGATGGATTGTATATTTTTGAGAAGTTCAACATTATTAGTTATTTTCTGAAAAAAACTGAAGTGCTATAAAGTTCATTGATTAAGTGAATAAATTATATTATTGATTACATTAGAGAACATAGAAGCTAAGGTTGGAAAACTCAAAATGAGAAATGGTGTTTGGTTAGTCCTTGTTTTTCTTCTATTCAATAAAGAATTGTATCCATAAAAGCCGGATGTCTCAAGAGAATAAGAGGAATTCTTTAGGTTTTACTAGCAGAAGCACAGAAATAAAATAAAAAACTGTGCACTGTGTGTATTGTGCTTGGGGCTATAGGCTCATGGGCTCAATGTCCTGTTAATGAATAATTAAAAATGTAGAATTTTTCAATCTTTCTCACAATACTTCTCACCCTCTCTCTCTCTCTCTCCCCCCCCTTGCCTTTCCTCCCTCCCCTCCCACTCATACCCTCATTCCCTCACACTCTTCCTCCCCATCACCGTTAAATTTCCTTCTTATCACTCCCTCCAATTTCTAATTTCTCACCTTTTCTACCTCTTCAACTTCCACTGTCGTCCTATCCATACCCTTCCTATAACTCCATCAAACCCTCTCTCTCTTCCCCCCTTTATCTTCTCTCTCTCCTCTTCATACCCTCATTTCCCCACACTCTTCCTCCCCATCACCGTTAAATTTCCTTTTTATCACTCCCTCCAACATCCAACTTCTCACGTTTTCTCCCTCTTCATCTCCCACTGTCACTTTACCCCTACCTTTTCTACAACTCCTCACACTCTATCTCCACCCTTCCTAATCCTCCCCAAAATTTCTCTTTCTTCGTTTCCGTTTTTCTTACCGTTTTTTTTTTCTACGCCAAAAAATGTACATCAGTGGTTCATCATAGAAAAAGAAACGATTTTTAAATGTTCAATAGCATTAAATTACATAAAGTTTGAAAAATAGATATTGTTCCTATTGTAGCCTAAAACTTATGTAACAACACTAATATTAATTAACTCCTTTTTTTTAATAAACAAACAATTGCCGAATTAGATTTCTCTAATATAAGGGATCGCCCAACTTTAAAATTTGTCTCCTTCTTATATTACACTAATAAATATTAACGAAAAAATTTAGATTGTTTATTTATTTTACCAAATCTAAATAAGATTACCAAAAAATATTATTTATGATCCAAGAGATCAAAGATTATCCAAAAATGTAGTCTTTCGTTCAAAATTATATATATATATATTTGCACACTAGCAACTGCATTTTTAAAATAAAGATCATGTATTCATTTTCATGAGGAAGTGTTATTTAATAGCTGAAACATTCAGGAGGGTGGGGGGAGAGAGGGTTTTTAACCCAATTAAAAAATATTCGACCCCTTTCTTATCAGACATATATTATTATGTATGATTGATAGAGTTTATGGAACTTTTTTAATTATAGTACTTTATGCTTGAACAAAAAATGGTGAAAATCTGTCTCTCCAATTAAAAGAAGTAGAAGAAATTTCTTTCTAATTTATTCATGATGAATAAAAGATTTTTACCGATCTCATAAATAATAAACTTCTGTTCAAAGCAATAAATGTTAGATTGAACAGATATATAAAAGTAAAATAAATGAAACTTTCAGAACATAATGGCTTTTCAGGAACATGTTTATAATTGAAATGTGTTTGTTCAGTAGAAAATGAATAATGGCTGTTGCACACAAGTAATACCACTCCCATTTCTGTGGAACAGGGAATTGGAATGAGTGCAAGTTACGGCATAGTGTTTTTGAAATAATCTCGGTACTTGGCCAGACCCGGTAAGGGCGCTGTTCTCTTGTGTGTGGGAGAAAACGCAATACACATAAGTGTCTTTGAAAAGCGTGAATTGAATCGAAATGAGAGAAACAGAAAAAATAAATACAGTGAAACACTCAAGGGAAATGGTGGAAGATAAAGAGGGAGTAGTATGAATAGAGAGAGTGTGTGTGTTTTCGAAGGAGATAGAGTACAGAGAGAGAGAGATAGCAGTATAAATGGAAGTCTGGCTACTGGGAGTCCCCCCTTCCCCACCAGCTTGCTGATAAAGACTGATAAGAGCACCGGGGAGTCTATAGCGGTTTCCAGAAGTTAAGGTTACAAGTTCAGGATCGATAGGAAGGAGATTCGATAGTATCCCATCTCCACTAGTATTGGCAACAGACTTTCCTAAATAGAATAGACTAGGAATCTCTTCCAGAGGTACATTGCGCCTGAGAGCTTTCGGATATCTCACCTACGTCACGCAGAGGCTATATAAGCCTGGCGAATTTCCCTTACTTCAATATATATATATATATATATAAATATATATGTATATGATCTTAACTAATGGTATATACGACAACGAATTCCTTCTCT
>KZ808677.1:87799-98006 GCA_000696205.2 Oncopeltus fasciatus | reverse complement strand
TATATATATATATATAGATATATATATATATATATATATATTAGCTAATAAGGCTTACCTGAATGAGCTTTAGTTTATAAAACAAATAACGAAAAATAATTGAGTAGAGTCAAAAAAAAATCTTAAATAAAATAAGAATAAGGAATAATAAAACAATAGACCCAGGAAATAGAAAAAAAACCTTGATTACTGGAGTTGAGTTCCATCCAAAGAATTATTTTGTAAAAAAATGAATAAAATATATTATGTAGTTTATATTTGCTTATTTAATTCCAAGAAGTGTTATTTATTGTTGCAAGCGAATGGTTGCGAGTGCATAATCTATTGTATTCGTATAAGATCATTATACGAATACATTAGATTCATCACAGTACTTAATCCTTGTAATAACTAAATCGTATTGAGCCGGGAAAGGACCTTGGTTGTACAATTCCTTAAGGCTTAGCTCCTATTGACGTCGATGGTCGATGGTCGATGAGGCCTATTGAGGCCAATAATTGAAACGGAGCTGGGCACTTGGAGCGACGACACACTCCAGACACTGGACTCCAGCATTGGGCAGTGGTGTTGGTGTTAGTGCGGTGCGTATTGATCATAAGACTCCAGCGGCTATCCAGTCCTCGTCGAGACGTTAATGAGCCGTATTAGCCTGGCTGGAGCCGTGTAAACCTGCAGGATTCCATTTCCCCCGGGACACCCCCCCCCTCCCCCTTCTGGAGTCAATCACTACTCCTGGAATCGCTTTTAGCTCATCTCAAATTCTCAAATCAAATTCTTCACGTAGGCATCATAACACCAATTTCAAAAATAATCCTAATTTCTTCACTGATTAAAGAACAGTGTAACTCCGGTGTGTTTGCCATGATGAAACACAGCCATTGCTAAAAAACATAAAATGGAAATAAAAAAATTCAAATTGATCGCGCCACATTCGATATTTCGTTCTCGTGTAACTTCTGTCATTTGCAACTAAATATTCAAATCGTTGTCGACAAGGTATTCCCAAGTCTTAGAACCTCCTACAATAATCCGGATTGGCTGTGCGAACGTACAATTTTGGCACCATAAAATGATGTTAATAAGGTCCATGAGCAAATTCAATTGAAACTACCCGGCAAATTTATCAAATACAAATCGATCGACACAGTAATGTATGAAGAACAAGCCGTCAATTATCCCACTGAATTTTTGAATTCATTGGAACCACCCGGAATGCCACCGCATGTATTAATATTAAAGATTGGATCACCGGTAATTCTTATTCGCAACACATAACGCACCAAAGTTATGCAACGGAACCAGATTGGCCATCAAAACTGTTCACCAAATTTAATCGAGGCAACAATCATCGGTGGCAGATTCAAAGGCGAAGACGTACTTATTCCACGAATTCCGATGATTTCCAGCGATTTACCATTCCAATTCAAGCGGCTCCAATTCCCTTTGCGTCTTGCCTTTGCTATTACCATCAACAAAGCACAAGGCCAATCAATGACTGAAAATTCATGTTTTTCGCACGGCCAGTTGTATGTGCCTTGGCTCCTGAGTTGGCACGCCAACAAATTTGTACGTTTTTACACTAAATAAAAAAACAAAAAACATTGTCTATCCGCTGGCCTTAAGATGAAGTAATAAATAAATATAATTTCCAATTTGCCTTAAATACATGTGTTTATTTTTTGATTGAGCCCATATCTACACCACATGTAAACTATTCTGTGAAAAAACTTTATGATAGGTATTCCATGATTTTTATTTGAAGGCCGTAAATTTCGTTAAAAGCTCTATTTAAATCGTGTGATAATACAACACTGTTTGATTTGGGCCAGGAACGACCTAAGTAAAAAAAATTTGGCCAAACTAAGTTTGATACAAAGGTGATATAAAAGGATTATCTAATTACGCCTTATTTATTTTATAAAAACGTTTTAGGATTTAGATAAAGTCATTTATAAAGTTAAACTTACAAGAAAAATCGTGCTCTTTAAACACAAAATCCTACAAATAATTATTAAAAAGATGTATTTTATTTCTCCGGAGAGCAAAATTTTCAGTCTGACCATTAAAAAGCCTGTTTAGTTTTTTATTATTTTTATTTTATTTTATATTTTGACACACCCTGACGGGAACTTCGTGAATCTCACCTAGGTCAGTAACGCTATCTATGATATATGGCTCGCAACCTGTGAGTGCATTTTTACGCCAACTAAAAGAATGTTATTGCAAGACATTTTCTCTCCATGTCGCTTGGGTAGTCTTCTTCCAATTACTAATTTTTTATATTCTAAAGATATCAAGTTAATTATGTCTTTTAATTCTGTAAAGCAATCGGATGTGTCAGTTAATGACTGACAGCGGTTGATTCAAAAGGGATATTGAGAGTGACCGAAATTAAAAAGGCATTGATTATATTAGCACTACGGAAAAAACAGTACAACGTAATTTATTTAAAATGACAAAAAAAGAAAAGAAAAAGAAGACAAAAAAAACCTAAATACCAAATTTGATTTCAATATTTCAAAATAAAAAAAGGCCCGTTGGCAAATATACATTCCTAAATTTTTTTTTATAAATTTCTTTATTTTTTTAAGAAGTATATCTTCAGTGCGGGATATGGGGAACTCTGTTTGCGAAATTCACATAAAAATATTCACCAACTACATTGCTAAGGAATTCAATTTATGCAATGAATACTTGACGGACTTGATGAATCAATTAAAGCTATGTTAGTTTGAATAGATTCTTATTTTATGAATATTTGTATTTATGATTTTATGAATGTTGTGCAAAAATCATGGATGTTATGTCACTTATGTAAATCCAAAAGTCTCATTTTATTTAACATTTTAATGAAGTGTATCATTTTTTCTTGACTCTTTAACTAAACATTAATTTTCCCTTATTTTAGCGGAATACTTTAAGAAATAAATCTCTAAAAGAATAAGTCTTTAAGAGGGTAAAATTGGAGTTATAATATCCATTATTAAAATAAAAGNTGATTTCTCAGATAATTTAATTTGTTAAGTACACAATTTATTTTCTGAAGTAACTGAATTTGTCGACAATTTATTTTTTAAAGTACTTAATTTAGCTAATTCTGTTTGAAAAACATAGATCTCTCTACCCATCATTATCAGTACAAATAAAGTAGATTTTATATGAACTACTAATAATTTTATATGTATTACTAAGAAATTCTTCCCGCTTCTATAAAATATCTCCCTGGCGTTAATGACCAAAGGTTGAAACGCCATTAAAAAAAAGATAAAAATTTTTTTTTTCTTATTTGTATAGTTATTTTTAATAGTATAGTTAATTATATGTATCATATTCTGTCATATACATCTCAGCCATACTACATCTCTATCTGTTCCTTTCAATCTATAATTTTATAAGTGTAACAGAGTATATTGTATTTCGGCCTTGATGATGACTTGCAAGTTAAGTAGAAATGGCAAAATAGAATAATCACCCAATAGTTTTGGAGTACATATTTCATTTTTCAAACCCTGACTAATTTCCCCTAAGATTAAAATAAAATGTTTACTGACAAGAGTTAGGTGTCGCCTGGAGTGGGCCTGGATTCCAGTCAGCTCTCCAGGAATGTAGGCAGCAGCTTCCCACAATTTCGGCTGTACTCCTACATGTTATCGGCTCATAACTCTTTAGATGTCTACGAGTCAGTGTTAGCTTTTCACCTAATCATATATATATATATATATATACATAAATCAACAAAATATATAGTATAATAATTTATCCACTTCCATGTATTAGAATAGGAATATAATAAGTTATAATCTTAAACAATTAATTCGAGGGAATAGAATAAAAAATCTCTCTGTCCCAGCATGGACTCGAACCTGGATCTTTTTTCGGGCACGAATGATGACCATTACACCTTCGGGACGAGCTAGACAACTTTTTAAATTTTCAGCACACTAGCGAGGGTCTAAACCTCCGAAAGAGACAAATACATCGTCCTATGCTCGAAGGAGCTGACATTGTCTAGCTAGTTATCGACTCTTCGTTATTTACTTTTTATTTTCCATTATAAATAATAATTTAGTTGTGGTATAATATCCCACGTAAATTTTTCACAAATAATGCGAGGGATTAATTAATCTAGCTCTCCCGGTTGGGCAATGTTATCAGACCCGCCTGGAAAGCAGGAGTTCCAGGTTTGAGTCCTGGCGGAGAGAGATAGTTTTTTATTCTATTCACACACATTATTTATGAAAAATTCATGTGGGATAATGCACCACAAATAAATTAATATTTAAAAATAAGCAATAATATAATAAACAAAAAGATTTGCGACCATATCATCCCTGCTAATTCTGAGGTTTCTGAGGGTTGTTTACTACCCCAACATAAAGAGGAGTAAAGGGGGTGAAATACCCTTGCAACAGTTATTTCTGCTCGTTTTCCCTCATTTATATTCACGGGCCTGCTGAGTGGTCACGCGAGCCAATTGAGTCACGTGCAGCTCTCTGCATACCCCAACTTCCTCTGACCTTCCTCGGCCTTCTGCACAAGTTCGTCGTGAGAATGCACTGAGGTCAGACCGATAGTCAGATCGATTTCTTCCTTGCATATATAAGTTTTTTTTTCTAATTTCTTGTAGGTTGAGAGTGGTTTCATTGGTCACCTTCTCTACCTCATGTGATGGACAATGAATGTCTTTTTTCTTTAATTCATTGAGGTGATCAAATTACAAAATGTTTTAATTTAACAGAATGTAATAGATAAATAAAAGTTTATCAATGAAATTTCTTGTAGGGTGAGGAATGATAAAAAAGCAGACGAAATGACTTTCAAAATAAAACCGGACAATAACAATAACCTTAAAAGCTGAATTGTTTCGCATTCTTATATTCGCTTCATTCAGAGCATAAATAAAAGTATAATACATACAGTTATCACACATTCTGACCATTCAGCAAGCAAGATCCCGAAACTAGCTGAATGATAAAGATATTTCGTTTTTTAATTTTTTTTTTTCAAACTTTTTTCTTATTTTCAAAATACTTAATATTTCCTTATTTATTTATTGTATTCATTTTTTTTTTAATTTATCGAATAAGTAGTCTTCTAGAAAATATTTTCAATAAGGAGTGAAGAGAGAGTCTTTTGAGGTATTTTAGAGGTATTTAATCTATTTATTACAAATATTAAAAATACATTTTTGGTTGAGATCAAATTGGACAACAGAGAAGGGGTTGATATATAAATAGATAATAAATTTAACGTATAATCTTCATAAGTTCATTGTTAGTTGAGTTGCGAAGGAGTTTCAAAAAAATTGAAGGTGTATAATATGCTTATCTAGCATTTAAGTTCTATAACATTTTAACGATATATAACTTTAGTGATTATAATTTATTTTTTTATTGTAATTAGCAATTAAGTGGTTTGAAAATTAAATATCCTTACTTATTTTTTTCATTTAAAATTTTTTTTTTTTTTTTTGGAAATANATTTATAGTAAATATATTAAAGGGTATTTATTGGGCGTAATAACCTAGAAGTTGATGACCCTCCAATGATCTACTACTACTACTACAGTGATTTAAAATTTTAATAATTTACTCAGCTGTCCACAAGAACTTCAACTCGATTGAGACACTCTTAGTGCATCTAAACTTCAAGAGTTTTCTTGAACAAGAGTACTTTATTTTATAAAAATCATTTGCCAAAATCATGTTCTTAATTGCATAAGGAGAACATATTGGACATTTATGTGTCAATTTTCCAGTGGAATGAAATTTGCCCGAGCAGTATCTTTGAAGGAGGCGTCGACGAAAGCCTATCTAATGAAATCAGTAACTAAGCCGAGTAATAACATCAGCGGAGCTGAGTTAGGGCTTACCCTTTACCTTCCTGTTATTAACCTCGGAGGCCCTTCACTCTGCTGTAATTGAGTCTGGGGAATGGTCGCCGGGGAGCTTTGGAAACCAGTGGCAGTGTTTATTGGATCTGCAGAGGGGCGATTGGGGGGGGGGGGGGTGGCGACTGGGGGTTGCATTGTTTGCCGACGGCTGACAATAACCCGCCACCTTCCGACGGAAAGGTCACCAGCGCTAATACCTCCCCATCACTCGCTCAATGGAGATAATGTTTAAACAAGGCTAATTGAGAGATGAGAGAGCCAGCCCAGAGATCACTCTCAGAATAAGAAAATTCTCTTTCAAATTCATTTCAAGCTTTTTATATCTCATATCTTATTCTGAATTTTATCATTCATTAGATAATAATATCTAAACTTTAACCAATACAAATATATTTATGCAATTAAATATTCTATTTATTCTATCAGTCAGGAACTAGTTTTAAACATATTTCTCTTGGGCTGTGCGCGCTCTCTGGGGGAGAAGCAGGTACAGCCCATTCAGCAAGAGCCAAGAAATCTCAACTCAAGATGAAGATGTCTTGCTGTGTTCCCGTCCTCCTCTCCCTTCTCTCTCACTCTCTCTCTCTCTCTCTCTCTCTCACTCTCTCTCTCTCTCTCAGCGAGACCCAGCCCTATCTTCCTCTCTCTTTTCTCTCTCTCTCTCTCTCTCTCTCTCTCTTCCTCTCTCTAACTCTCCCTCCCTTTCTTTTTTTCTCCTTCCTCCCTCCCTATCTTCCTCTCTCTTTTTTCCTACCCAGTCATTCTCTCTCTCTCTCTCTCTCTCTCTCTCTCTCTCTCTCTCTCTCTTTCTCTCTCTTGCTTCTCTCTCCCTCCCTATCTTCCCCTCTCTCGTTTACCCACTCAACCACTCTCTCCCTCTCTCTCTCACTCACTCCCCCCTCCCTCTCACTCGTGTCACCTGGATCAAATGTTCATGACTGAGAGATAGGGTTTGGAAATCTGGAAAACTTGAGATGGACAAATGAAGGCTGGGTAAATACTTTGAACCTACCCCACCCTTCACTTGTCCATCCAAAGTCAAGATCCATGTTACAACTCGCCCCCTTATGCCTACATGACAGGTAGGTGTGGTGAACATTCTACAGCTTTCTTTTTTTTGCTTTATTATTACATTGTATTTCAACAGCTCTGAAGATGGCTTACAATGTAAACCGGAACGTCGGAAAATAATAAAAATTACTCTTTTTTATTACTCTCATAACAATGGAGAGTTTTTTGACCGTATATATTATTATGAGATGATTTTAGTCGGGGTTCGGTCAAGGTAGATCAAAAAAAAAAATACTGATTTAAAAATGTGTATTTAAAAAAAAAATGTCTGCCAACGTTTCGGCTTACATTTTAAGCTATCTTTAGGACTGCCCATCATGAAGAAGAGAGAGGACTTAGATATAAGATGGCTTACAATGTAAGCCGAAACGTTGGCAGATAATCTTTTAAAAAATTCACTTTTTTTAATTTGTATTTTTTTTTTTTTTTTTTGGATCAAGCTTATCTGAACCCCAACAAATTTTCTACTAATTCTTATTTACTTTTCAGTTACCATGATTTTTATATAATTAACATTTAATTTTTAACTGAATATATCAGTTGGATATATTCATGTATCCATTTGAACCAGTCCAGTATTGGATTGGTTAAAATTGAGGGTAAATAAACCCTCCATTTGAACCAATCCAATACTGGAGAAGCTAAAAGAATATATTTTTAACTTCTCCAGTATTGGATTGGTTCAAATGGAGGGTTTATTTACCGTGATTTTTAACCTTCAACAACCCTTACAAATTCTCCACTAGGATTGAATTTTTTCAGTTGCCTCGCCATGTTACCAATGTACCAATGTGCTCATGGGAAATCCACCATTGATTTAGCACACCTACCTAGTGTGTACATGACGAGATCTAGCGGTCCCCCACCTGGAGTCCACAGCGGAACGTGGGGCCGTTCCTCACTGTGGGATTCCCTTTGTCGCCCACAGAGAGCGCGCGCGTCGGCGGTAGCAGAAGAGGTGTCGGGTAGTCAAAGCGTGTAGCTAAATTGGGTGGGGTCTCTCTGGCCTGTGGGGTCTCAGACAAATTACAGCAGGTTCTCCCACAAAGAAACGCCTCTCACCGTTCTCTCTCCTCTAACAGTTCACCGCCATGTTTATCTCAGAATTCCTTTGTATCCCACTACTCCTCTCTCTGAAAAGGGATGGAGGGGGGTGTTCACCCTCTACCCCTACGTGAATTATTATAATCAGTTTATTTTCCAACTATTTCATTATAATTTTTTTTCTTAATCGTTTTTTATTTACTAATTTGTTAAATCCAATACATACTAAGGAAAAATGACGATGTGATAGTATCGACATGTGGTCCTATGTAAGTAACTTAACAAACCATTTAATCTAAAAGGTTAATTTCACTACCAATATATATAGAACTTTGGTTTCTGCAAACCATCTTCATTGGCGAGCGCTTTCGGACATTGTCCATCTTCTGGCCGAATACATGTATTCACTGTCACTGTCAAGGCAGTTGAATACAAACAGTGACAGTAAACACATGTATTCGGCCAAGAAGATGGACAATGTCCGAAAGCGCTCGCTAACGGAGTATGGTTTGCAGAAACCAATGAAGACGGATAACAGAAGGTATGATAACAAATAATTTTGTAGACATTTTTTTTGTGGTATATAATCCCATGTAAATTTTAACTATTTTTAGTGCAAAGGAATGGAATAAAAAATCTAACTGTCCCAGCCAGGACTCGAACCTGGAACTCCTGCTATCCGGGCCGGTGCGTTTTTCATTTACGCTACCGAGACAAGTCTGATAAGTTATTAAATATAACTGCTGGGACAGTTAGATTTTTTATTCTGTTCTCTTGCACTAAAAGTTGCTAACAAATCATTGTTCGTGACTACCAGTTTAAACTAGTATAGTTATCCGCCCTAAACCTAGATAGCACCACCCTGGCCACCCCAAATTTTATATTGTATTACTCAAAGAGAAATATAATTTTTCTGTTGTTACGTTAAATCACAAGAGATAAGTAGATGAGCTGTTTGAAAGCCTACCATTTGGAATCCATGATAAATAAATGCGTGCTCTTACGTTTATTCAACTACTGCAAAAACCTTTCTCGGAGAAAACCTTCTTATCACCTATTAAATACTATAAATGAGTCACTAAAATTATATAGTAATCAAGAACAGATTGGATAGAGAATACAGTGAATACACAAAAAGAAAAAATAACATAAGGTAAAATTTTTGAGGATCTCTCATCCTTCGTCAGTGAGGAGTGAAGAGAGATTGTAGACTATCACACAGGGAGAAATCCCCGAAAATTTTAATATTTGTGATTGGTTCTTTTTGTGTTTGCACTGCACTCTTTATCTCAGCTGTTACTGATTACTGAACATCGCAGCCACGAGTGTTTCGATTTCTACATATACTTTCTATACATATAAATATANCAAATAAATTGAAAAAGCGAATGAATGAAAGGAATAGTTTGATATCGTCAGATTTTCAATTCTGTAAGGAGTAATGGGTGACCTAGAGTAATTTAATTATGTATAAATTTGTATCCAATTATAATTGATTGAAAACTTCTTGTAATTGCTCATATTGTTCTATGAATATAACTATGCGTGTATATATATATATATGAAACACTCACAGCTGCAATATATATGATAAATAAGAACAAGAGTGAGAAAGAGGAAAATGAAATAAAATCCCCAATCCCTCTTTCATACTCACAGATGAAGGGCTGTCAGTCTCCCTAAAAATTTTACTCATTGTACTTTTTTCTTTCTTGCGTTCACTACACTCCTCATCCCACCTGTTCTTATTATACATATATAATGTATAATATGGAAATTTTTATATCGAGGACATACATAATTTTTAACTTTTTGAACATTATAAAGTTACATAAAATAAAATGGAAATGTAATGTGAAAATGGAATTTTTCTTCTAATGTTTAGAATGAATCTTCGTGTAACCTCATCTTCTAGGGGGTTATGTATCATCATAAAAATAAGCACATCGTTGCAAATATATGTAAGCTCCACTCCAAATTGAAAGTTTATATTTAGTATAGTGCTTTTGTAACAAAATTCAAATTGAATAAAGTTATTATATAAAATAATTTCATTAATTAACGTTAATTGAGAAGATGTTTTCTGCGATTCGGTGATGACTTTCTAATCTTTTCAACAGAAAGCTAATAATATTTTTTTTTTTTTTTTTAAACTTTATTATTAATTACTTTCTACATGTTTTGTATCTAGTAATGTGC
>KZ808677.1:34216-46778 GCA_000696205.2 Oncopeltus fasciatus | reverse complement strand
GTATATACACACATATAATTTTATAATGTATAAAATGTGTGTGTAATTGTCTTCCGCGTTATCTTGCCAAAAATTTTAATATAAAGGAATCAAGTGATATATATATATATTTTTCCGTAAGCGATATCTAGTCTTTGTAATTAAAAAAAAATTAGATTAAATTTTAAACTTAAGCTTCTTATTGAAAATTTTTGCAGAAAGTGTTGATGGTAGTAATCTGTTGAAGTGGAGGATGGTTTCAAATGAGATCGAAATTTAAAATTTTGTCATCTTCCTTTAACTATCTTTAAGAGAAAATGTATCGAACAAAATGGATATTTTTTTATTAATTTTTAAATTTCTTAAAATATAAATTGAGGAAGATATTTAGGAATGAAAAGGTTACACTAACCCTGTTATCTGTAAAATGCAGTGGAAAAAAATATGTATTTAGACTGCTGATTAAAAATTGTTAAAGGAATTCAATTTCAGTTGAAAAAATATTGAGTAGAGGAAAAGATTAGAGGAAAATCACAAATTATAATATTGATCTTTTCAAACAATACAAGCTCAAAATTAAATTTTCTAAAATTTACTTTCTATTATATTTTTACAATAAACCCTTCCGAAGGAAGTTATTTGCGATAATAACTGTAATGGTCAGTAAAAAGCCAGGTTTAGTGCTTATTCTATATTTTACTCTCTTTGTTCTCTATGGCTTATGTAAGATTTATTACGTCATAAACTTTCATTTATGACAATAATTAATTATTTAATTTACGGACTTTCGTCATAACAGACTTTATATTTGCAATTGCTATTATATATTTATCCTATTGGGCACAATTTCGCTTAATAATGAATTCAGCATTTCCATCTTCCATTTAGTAAAATTAAATTTGCGGTAGGTTAAACCCTCACTTCAAGTTATTCATTTTCACAAAAAACCGTTTTGAGTGTCATTATTTTAAACTTAATATTAGAGGCATTTAACAATGCGTTCAAGTTAATTTCCAACTGCGGAAGGAAGACTTCCCTGAAATTGTGAAATTTAACAATATTCCTTTACCACATTCAAATTCCGTTCGTTACCTTGGGTTCCATCTTGACTCACGACTTACATGGGGAGAACATAGTAAAATTAAAAGACAAGAACTCAATCGGCGATATGGACTCCTATACAGACTCATGAATAAGAACTCCAATCTTACGATAGAGAACAAACTGACGCTCTACAAAACCTTATTACGACCAATCTGGACTTACGGAGTAGATATCTGGGGTGCCGCCAAGCCTTCCAACATCCAACGAATCCAGTCTTTTCAATCCAAAACCCTGAGAATAATTACAAATTCTCCCTATTACGTATCCAATTCATCCCATCACCACGATTTTAATATCCCTTTTGTTCAAGACTATATTTCTTCCTGTTTCACCCTTTTCCACAGTAAAATGCCATACCATCCTTATCCAGTAGCACAGACCATGTCTCCCAACTCCAACCCCTACAACCCTCCCCGTCGGCTCAAACGAAGATTTCCCCGCGACCTCCTGGGGACATAGTCTGTAAATAATTTGAGAGTGGTGTCATTGGTCACCTTCTCTCTTCATATGATTGACATTGAATGTCTTCTTTTTTTAATTCCTTGTTGTGATCAAATTACAAAATGTTTTAATTTAACAGAATGTAATAAATAAATACAAGTTTATAATATTTAAAAAAATACTAGAGGAAGTTTATATCGATAAATAAATGTGGGTGTTTAGAATAGGGTAGCAACAGATATAGATAGCCCTTACCTACATGACAATAAGTGGTTGAAAGGGAGGCTAATACTTAATTTTTTTTTTAATTTAATATTATACTCAAATCTTCAGAAAAATTTTCTTTAGACTTGAAATTTCTTGTAGTCCGCTATTCTTATTTGTCTGACTTCGCTCAATAACTAGCTCATTCTTACTTCTTACATTTACAAGTGGCGTGAAAATCCAAATAAAAGAGAAAAAAATGATTGCAGTATTTGGATAAATAACAAATTAACCTTCAAGAAGAAGGAATTATATCCATAGAAAGAAATAGAAAGTCCTCAGTACTTAAAAATGTTTGCAGAAGTCGATTAATGGGATCAGCGTACAAGGTTAATTTACCTCAAAGAAATTCGCTAAAAGTATTATTGTTATTTATTATTAAAGTATGGGAACAGAATAAAAAAATCTATCTGTCCTCGCCAGGAATCGAACCTGGATCTTTCGCTCTTTGGGCCTAGTATGCTGACCGTTACANATTAGTATATAAATTATAGTATTAAAATTAATTATTGTTTGTGCGGGTATGTACTCTCTCTCACTTTCTCTCACACTCTCTCTCTCACACACTCTATCTCTCTCGCTCTGTCTTTCTATTTCTCACTCACTCTTTCTCTTTCTCTCTCACTCTCTCTCTCTCTCTTTATGCATCTACTAGAGAGCTCAACAACAGCCTCCCAATATAAATAAGGCCTTCGTAGTCCTTTCGTAGGGCCTGTATAGGTTAATTTCTTCGGACTGACTCAGGGAGTTCGGATGGCTGAACATGTGTTGAAAGGTAATGATTTTTACTTTTGAGTAATGCCACTCACTATTCTTTATTCATATTTTATTTGTAATATTATTCTTTTTTTTTTTGTATTATTGATAGGGTAATGTGTTCTTTATATCGTTATATATAAATTTTATTAGTAGATTAAACATAACCATATCTATACAATTAATGCAAAGTTTTTGTTTTTTATTTTGTTTGTTTTTCAATTTGTTAATTAATACAACTTAAGGAGTATAAATATTGTCTGTTTATATTAGATACTTAAGAGAGGACTCATAGTCCTAAGACAATGAAGTATTTATCAATCTGTCTTCTTCTCTCGCGGTGATATACATACATTTATATATATAGATATATAGATATACATACATATGCCATATAACTCTTATTTTCTCCTCGTGATAGGTCAAATCATAAGACATATAATAAAAGTATACTAATCTCATGTAATCCTTCATGGACTATCTTTAAGTCTAGATTCGGAATCAGCTAAAGATCTAATTCGCTAAAAGGAGTACTTTCATTAGCTTGAAACCCTCCGTGACTTAGAGCAACGTCACTGTAACCAGCTGCAATGCAGTAGATAATCATATAGGTTCACTATATGGGAGTATATTTTACAATCATTTTATCATCAACATATCAAAATTAAAAAATATTGCATTATAATTATATACATATTTTAGTGTAATAATAAATAAGTTGTGTAGTCTTATAGAAAGACAAATAATTTTAAGGAGGTAAATGACTGAGCAAAGAAAAAAAGAAGCTTAATGGTTTAAAATCATTAATTTATTTGTCTCATAAAAATTCATTACTAACAAAGGGTTTTAATGTGGGAAATCGATCCTAAGCNAATCAATAAATTAATTAATAAATGAAAGGTAAATTAATTACAGCCAATTAATAAATATGAAGAAATGAATTAAATGTTCTTATTTTTAAAGTGCCCTCAAAACTATTTGTAAACTAACAATTTTCTGTCATATAACACTTTACTGTCACGAACCTGACGTTTTAGACACGGAATCTGTTGTTGTCCCTATGGCCGTTGACGAGGCGCAATTATAACTTCACGGAAGGGACAAGGAAGGCCTAGATGAATCTAATAACTTTTTCTGGATAATCATTATTTCTCCTTCTGAAATAAGGTAGAAGGTTGCCTCCTTCAACTGCTCCCTTCCCGTACAGGTCTTGTCCCCTTATTACATCCCTCCCAGTCTTTAACAGTACGTATGTAACTACAGTGGGTGACGAGTTCCTCCACTCAACCAGTCTGTTGAGCTCATCAATCTCTCCCGGTTGTGGGATAAATTTCGTCAAATAATCTGCGATATATTTGTTAATTGTTGTCGGCCTTGAGAAAGTTCAATTATTCCTTATTAATCAGGCTCGTATTAATTTTATTTCACGGCTCATTGAAAGTCATTGATGTATAAGTTTTAGGCAGATTTTTATCTACAACCTTGAAAATTCAAAAGTTAAATTAAAATGATTCCAAAAATACATTATTTTTTGTAATACATCACAAAAATTGAATAAAATAAATTAAAAATGGAGAATTTCCTATTCAAAATTAGGTCAATTGTCGGCCTAGGTAAATAACTGATTTTAATTAAGTTTGATTTATGAGGAAAAAGCTCCCTTAATTAGGGGAAGATACTAATCAGAAGAGAAATTCTGTTTTTATGGAGGGAGTTCGATATGAAATAATAGGTCCCGTTGGTTTTTCCCGTCCCCCTAAAGAGGGCAATAATTTAGCTGAATCTTTAGCTATAAATCCAGACTGTTTACTTAAGAAATAACCGTGCACCCTCCCCCACTCACCCCTAAACCAAGGGGTGGAGAGAATAACTTTTATAAGAAAACAAGTCGATAAATTCGCGAGGTGAAAGGCTCTTCACCTCTACTTAACATTCACACCCCTTTGTTTCTAGTGTAATAATAGGTAACTTTATCTAAATATTGGAGGTAAAACTTCAACAACTTCCTCCATAAATGCTAACTTTATAACACTAATTTTCTTGCATATTTAACAATATGTGTGAAATAAATCTTCAATTTGTCTACCAAAAGATATAAATTTGATTAAAAATATATTAAATAAAATAAAAATACTAAACCCGCAACATTCTTTTTTTATGAGGCGTTTAGGGAATAATTTACCCCTTTGTTATTTTACAGTTAAAATTCTCTATCCACTCTTTTCCTTATAAGGGGAAAATGATCAAAAGATAACCTTTAAACATATAATAACAGGGAGGAGATGGGCATATTAGATCCCATCTAGACATCTACGTTCATGTTACATATCTATTCTAGGGTCAAAGGTAAAGTTAAATTTAAAAAAAAATTAATGAAATTCGCTCATTGCGTATTAAACGGTTGGTGGATAAAATAAAAATACTAAACCTCCACGAAATAAATTGAAGCATCACCTGAGTTACATTGCACAAGATGCCCAGCCAATATTCTTGTGGTTAAAGGTCAAATAATGGTCCTAAAATACATAACAGACTATTGGAAGAATAGCTACATGGAAAATAAATATATTTAATTAATTTCATTTAAATTAAGTGGTCAAAGATAAATCTTACAAAACTAATAACAGGGAAGAAGGATTGACCCCCAAATAGGTTTCTTTCATGGGTAGGTTACCAGGAAATTCGCTTAGAAATCTCTTGAGGTGAGGGGTCAAAGGTCATCAGTTAAGCCTTAAACACACGATAACAGGAGAGAGGTATTAGCAACACGTTTCAGATAATAAGGAAGGTTACGATGTGTTTGCAAGGAAGATTCCATTATACGCTCAAATGACGACACCATCAAAAAGATGGGTTACAAAGAAATTCGCCTAAAATCACTTAGGACCCATCTGTGAAAAATTCTCTTCTATGACGTCACCAACAATGAGGTAAACAAAAGGGTTTTGCGATTTGATCCTAAGAAGTAGGCTAAGAGGTGAGAAATTTTGGTAGGCAACCATTGGGTCCACCATTTTGCTCGTTTTTATGTGCCAGAACTGCCTTTTTTAACCAACTAACAGCCTTTGAAAGTGAAAATGTAAACATATGATTTTAATAATAACAAGATTTTAAAAATATATCAATAGATGGAAGCGAATAAGAAAATTAGGGGGAGATAATTTTAAACCCATTTCTTTATGTTTTTTAGTTTTCTTTACTATTTCCTAAGACATAATTTTTTTTTCTTTTAAGATAATTACAATGGCTTCGATTGTGGGAAGACGGAACAGCAATTTGCTGCAAAACTTTTGACGAAATATCTCCTTCCCTGAAAATTGGCGGGGCTGGTGGACTTGGGGTCATTCATTTTTGCCAAAGACCACCTAAGTCCCCCCCNTTAAGATAATTACAATGGCTTCGATTGTGGGAAGACCCACCTCAATCCTCCCCCCTCCACCGCCATTAACAACTTACAAAGTCGAGCAAACACTGGACCAAGTTTCAGCCTGAACCCCAGTCCGCGGAATAATTTAATATTTATCTCTGGAGAGTGGTGGGGGACGAGGCGAAGAAGCACAAAGACCTTCCCCCACCACTCTGGATAGTTCTCACTTCCAACTTCTCAAATGAGGAACTTTGCTAATAAATTAACAGCTCGTGAAAAGTAAAAACTTACCTTTTTATAACTTAATTATCAGAGGAATAAATAGTCCGGTAGCAGCGGCGGGGCTCAAACCTGCAGATCTGACACTGATTGCTGCTAGTTTATAACTCTTTTTCAATTAGTTTTTGATAAGAAGTTTGGACTCTTTCAGACAGAAGAGTTAAGTTCAGGGCTTAGCCGTTTTCTAAAAAACACTCCTTCCACTGCCAAGGTCCTGGATTTGATTTATGTCAGCTTCATTGTTTTTTCCTCCAGTTTGTAATAGCAAATTAGTACCTTTCTGTTAACTGCTTACATTTATTTCAGAAATCTGCTCGGCATACAATACTCCTGGTTGAAGGACATTAAGTAATTCACTTTATTAATTCACGTCACCAACAATGAGTAAAAAAAAAAGGTTTTACGATTTGATCCTAAGAAGTAGGCTAAGAGGTGAGAAAATTTGCCGGGTAACCATTCGGTCAGCCATTTTCCCCGTTTTTATGAGCCTTTTTTGAACAACTAGCCTTTGAAAGTGAAAATGTACATATATGATTTTATTAATGACTAGATTTTTAAAATATTGCAATAAATGGAAGTATTTCTTTAATTATTTAGTAATTAATTTTTAAACAATAAAGATTTAGTAATTCTTTAAAGTTACTGCTAAGAGAGCATGGTAGTTCAGAGGTTATGAATACCTGAGCTTACGACCCTCAGAAACTGTTAGTTTTATAGTCTGTGCTTCTGTTAGTAATAACCCTGAGGACTGCTAGTGTATTCTTCGGAACACTCATTCAACAGATTGAGACATTAATATTTACACCTCAAATATATTCCCTCAGAGGGAATGACGTTAATAAAACATAATTTAACTGTATTTATGTTATACTTTTCAATAGTTATAATAATTTCCCTATACTGTGCTCATTTTTAGTTGATTGGAAACAAAAACAAATCTATGTACAACAGATTTCAAATCAGAAAATGAAATATATTGATCCACTGAAATTTTAGTCAGTTTTTCTAATAGAAAATAAAAACTATTTTTATCAATGAGAAGAATCAAATTTTTTCAATATCAATCAAACTTTCAAAGTTTGATGATGGTTTACCCTTACACCAGGGAAAAAAATTTTTACCTCTCAAATTCGTCCTAAAAGCAGCATTCAACATTCAATCTTTTCTTTTTTTTTAAATTTTTAATTCTATCCTCTTCGTTAATGTCCTCCATTTTGTACGAACTAAATTTAAAAATCCTAATAAGGTTACATTAGGGGTTAAATCAGTAAAACAAAACGGTTATTATTCTACTAATAGTTTTCGCCGTATTTCAAACTTTTATTCAGTAAAAAGATGGTTGAAGAAGGCAAGAGTATAAGAAAATTTCTTTTGTAATTTATTTAATTAATATATAACCTACTGTAGGAAATTATAAAATCTAAAAGACAGAACTGTTATGCACAAAATGTAAGTTACGACCTATATTTAAAAAAAAATTTATTAATGAATAAGAAGAAAAATCAACCAGTTTAAAATAATTTCATTACTTTAATATTATATAATATATTTAATTTTCAAAAATTGAAATTAGAATTTTTATGTACACAAATTAAATTATTTAATTTAGTAATTTTGCCTCTAAAAGGACGACTTCGTGCATATTAATTGAAAAACACTGCAAAATAAGACTATTAAAACCCTAGATAACCTAACCCCAGAATTAAGTTCACTCGACTTAATTGAAGTAATAACTTAAACATTTATTACAAGAGCTAACTATGGAGGTGGCGCTACCATCGTGGAACCGTAAAACTTTATTCATTGGAGTAAACAGGCCATCTTTACTCTTCATAAAAAAGTTTATTTTAGTTGAAGTGACTTTATTAGTTGGAATTTAAAGGTGGAATAGGCCAATCGTAAATGTAGCAGACAACCAACCCCTGGACAGTAATAAAATTCTCAAACATTAAATCTGTATTTAAATGAAATTGAATAAAATAAATATAACAAAGTATTGTGTGTTCTTACAGACTACATTATAATCTAATGCTTTTAAAACATTAGGTTTATGATAATTACATATTTACTATATTATATATTAAATTCTTATAGAAATATGCTAAAACTATTTTATTTTGTCTTTAATTTCTTCATTAGCACTAAGTATTAATTACTATTAGCCAATGAGATTGAAATGGCTTGAGATATGATTCCTAGTGGTATATTTTAGTAAAATTCCCATCAAAAAATTGTGAAATACACCTTGGTACCATATAGTCTTGTCTTGAATCTTCAGTAAAGAATTTTTCAAATATAACTGATATTACATGGAAAAATATACTCCTTTCAAATTTATAAGTACATAAATATATAGTTTTTAACATATTTTTTATACTGATAATATATTTATATTCTCTAATTTTATAAAAAAATTTTTGTGGTATATAATCCCACGTAAATTTTAACAATTTTTAGTACAAAAGATCAGAATGCTAGAATGCAACCAGGACAAGTCTGATAAGTTATTAACTTATTAACTAGTCCTGGTAGCATAAATGGTAAATGCACCTGCCCGGATATCAGGAGATCCAGGTTCAAGTCCTGGCTGGAACAGTTAGATTTTTTATTCTATTCCCTTGCAATAAAAATTGTTATTTATATCCTAGTTTTTATTTGAATTTCGTTTGCTTTTGAAGCAGGCTTCAGTGTACAAAAACCATTACAAAAAAAAATACGTGATCTTAACCGCATACATTATAAATAAAGGGAAGTTTAATGACGTCAGTTTTCTCAATCCCTCAGATTCGAGGATTCTGTCCATGTCTTGTCCTTGAAAAAAGAACAAGGGAGATAAGGATGGACACCAAGAGCATCCTATCTCGGACGAGAGGAGCAAGAGTTCGCCATACTTTTTGGTAGGACCCCTCGGCTTTTGGTGAACTCAAGGACATAATTCCACAATTTGAGTGGAAAAGTTTCTTTGCAGGATAAGAATGAATGCACTTCCCTAAAAAAAAAAAACTCGAGGAAAATCAGCGATTTTACTTCTCTCCCCTTACGCTCTTTCGCCATTTCCCTCGCACACCGTAAAGCTTTATTAGGGGCAACTTTGGACATGTCGGAGCATTTTCCACCCTTTTTAGGTCTTCATGGCGGAGGATGTACCCTTCCTTTAAAGCCAGGTCCTGGCTCAATAAGGACTCCTTCCGAAAGGATGAACTTTCAACTTCCATGTCCTCTAGCTTCCGTAAGTAGAGCATAGAACGGATGAAACACATATATATTTGCTGGACACTCTACCATTTATTTTTATTTTAAAATACATAAAAATTATTTTATTCATAACACCGTCTAAAATCCACAAATTTTCGGGGATTAACTTTTTTGTCAAAAACTTTTAGGCTGTTTTTTTCGTCTGAAAATAAAGAAGTTCTTCAAGCAGTTACCGAGTAAACCAAGCATTCATTTCTATACTTCCCCCACGTTTTATTTAGATGGACATAAATGTGAGTAAATTATGTTATGAAACAGAGAAAGCAATGAGCAAAAAAAAAAGCCACTATAACTGTCTCTAGACTGACAGGGCAGGAAGAGTGGGAAGATTAGTCTATAGCCATTGAACTTATATTCGTAAATATCTTCCTTAGTAAGCTTTTTTTGTGAAGGTAGGTAGGTAGGATCATAAAGGAGGGTTATCAACTTCTAGGTTATTACGCCCTATAAATACCCTTTAATATATTACCTATAAATTAGTTAATAGAAGATAGGAATCAGGATTATTTCGACTACTATAACAACATAAATATAAGAAAAATAACCTAAATTAATGGATTAATTGATAACGTTAGCATTTTTTTTTCTTCCTTTAAATATTATTATATATATTTTTTTTGTAAAGTTATTCTTGTTGTTCTTTTTCGTAACTCAAATAATAACAAAGACATCAATAATAAATATTCTAATATAACCTTTGATTCCCTCATTCTTCTGATTTAATCTAAATATAACAATTTTGCGTACATTGTTATACATATATGTATGTGTGTGTGTGTTTGTTATTGTGTTGGCATATATATATATAAACAAAACAAAAAATTTTGAGATTGGTCTACAGCCATCTTAAGCGATATTGACATTTACCTTCATTGTCTCTTGTTGCTTGTACACATAATTCGATGTTTACTTCAATTAAACGCCATTAATCTGCATAGTTTACACCTCCCAGTTACCCTCCGTCATGGAATATCGCATGCTATCGAGATATTATTTACAATTGGGTAAGTAATACCTCAAGGACTTCGTTTCTTATCGAGCTTGAGCAAGACTATCGATTCTCGACTATTTCAAGTATCACAGCACTCCAGGTCTCGAGGTAGATTTCTTAAAACTTTTCTGACAAAAACTGAAATACTGCCTAGTTGGTACCAAAATAAACAACGAAATTATTTGTTATATTTACCAGTATTATAACCATTAAAAATCTTTCATAATCATGTTATTATTATATGATTTTAGTTGGGTTTCGGTTAAGATAGATCCAAAAAAAATACAAATTTAACAAAAGTTTATTTTTTAAAAGATTATCTGCCAATGTTTCGGCTTACATCGTAAGCCATCTTCAGGACTGTTGATTATGATGACGAGAGAAGACGTCCTTTCCCTAAGTTAACATTTCCATTACTGAGTCATTTAATAATTAATTTTTAGCTTTTCTCTAAATAAAAATCTTAAGAAGTAAATAAATTAAAATAATTATTCTACTATCTGTTTTGTCAATTAGCAAAAACTTTTTGCTAATCAGCTATTGGTGAAAGTCAAATACTGTTCGCGATCGCCGCTTTATCGCTAGTGTCGTTATCAGTCAGCAAAGCATTGCTTGTTATCGTGAACAGATGTTCTAAGCGCTAAGATATCCATTGATATCCGTTTTTCCTAACCTCCATTGTTGTGGAGTGGACAATTATTACTGACTGCCTCTCGAATACAATCTTCCGTCATTCTTATGACGTCATTCACATCTCTCCAGCAACTTTCCCCACAGAAAGATCTCGGTAAGGAATGGAAACCTCTTTGGCAGTAATGATTTGCTTTTTAAGGTTACCAGATGTTCTAAGCACTAGGAACACCGTTGCTGACCTGCATTGGTCAATTTTGGCCGTTCATGTCCCCCATTTTTGAGGTATGGGAATGAGGCATAGAATTCTTACTCGAAGGGTGAGAGAAGTTGGAATTACAAGGCAGCTAAGGGATGTTCTTATTCAGAATCAACCTTAAGTTTATAAGCCTTGTGTCAATTATTGTTGTCGTGCCTCAAAAATACATCAACATTCTTTACTCTCATATACACGTTTCTTCTCTCCCCACCACTTCCACCAAAATATCTCGCGCTTTCTAATGGATAAGAAAGTAAGCATTGTATTTTTTTTTTTGCTTGGAAATACTTAAAATTCTAAAACTCTTTTACGATTATTGATTTAAAGCAATGTCACTAAATATACAAAAATTTTAAAAGTTAACAGAAACAAAGATACTTTATNGAGTTTATAAATATGATCCTTGAGAGAAGACTCATTTAGTGGTTTTATCAATTTCTCTATTTCTTCTCTACCAAGTGCCATGCCCCCTACATAATGTTATATAATGTAAATGTATACCGATATTTAATAATAAAAATAATGTATTTTTATTTTTATACTGCATATCAAATAGATCTTACCTTAAAAGATTATATAAGCTTAAGGCTGACTTAAAACTGTTAAAATTACCTGAAAACAAAAATGAAAATTAGAGGAAACCAAAAAAATATGTTTTAATGCCGAAACAAAAATTATAGTATAAATAACGTTTTTCCTTTTCTTTTCTTTTTGAAAATGTGCTAAGGATTTTTTTTAAATTAATCTTTCTACAACAATTAAAATTTGAATTTATTACTTGCACAATTATTGTTTTAGAACAATTTTGAACTTGTAAAATAATTTTTATACGGCTGATTTAAACTAATGTATAAATTTTATATGTAAAATTTGTGATATTAATATATCTATATACATAAAAGTTTAAATGATAACTCAGATGAAATAGAGTTAATATGAGATATATGGAAATCAAGTCAATTACAATACTGGTGCTTCAGTCCACACATATAATGTTTCACCACGGGAGCGGATCCAACACTGGGACCAGCTGAAATGATTTAAATATAATTTCTAACCAATATTTGTGAGCTCTGAGGACAAACTCACAGATCGCGAAAGAGTTTAACTATAATGTAGTGTGGTGTATGGGTACATGAATACCGAAGGTTGGCTCAGAAAGGAGTTAAGAAAGAAAATCTTGTATGAAAATATTAACTGTTTTGTATTGATAAAATATTTTATATATATATAAATT
>KZ808676.1:161259-172358 GCA_000696205.2 Oncopeltus fasciatus | reverse complement strand
GTTTTTTTTTTGTTTTTTTTTTCTTAAAAATTCCGCACTTAGTCTTGGATGGAGTGATTATATTTCAGTTTGACATTCTATTAAAAACATCCATGGTACTGGGTAAGTTTTTGTATCTCGATAATAGCCTACTCAGGTCTGAACTCTGATTTCATGATTGAATGGAATATGTTAATGTCTATGGATAGAATCAGATGAGAAAAAGAGTAGTTTACATAGAGATTAAATTGTTTTATTCTCAGTGTAATAGTTATTTTTAGTATAATAGAAAAAAAAATTATATTTTAGAAAAGATGAAGTAGTTTTTTCAAGTTTTATTTTCCAACATTTTCACCAAAATGTTTTAGGATAAAAAGCTGTGTTTCTTTTTTCTATGTTTGTTTTCAATGACCCAGATGATTCCTGGTGTACTCTTAGGGAACACCCAGCTCTAATTTAGAACCACTCTTCATTGAATTAGAAATAATCAGGTGGCTGGAATGATGAGATGTCTACACGCCTTCTCTAGTGTGCCATGGGTCGAAAGTAAATACATCTTTAACATGTATTTTCCCCCTTGGCCTATATGGCCTGTTGCGGGACTAGTTTTATTCTTAGTTGATAATACTTTTGATATTTCTAACACAACCTAGAAAGACACTTTCGGTAAACATAAAATTTATAAATTATTTAATGAGTTTTTAATTTTAGAACTAATTTCTTTAATTTCGTTTAGTTATTAAAGGACTGAGAGCCACAAGTGGATTTATATTCATAAATAATTAGAAAAATCATCTATTATCTGTTCTTTGTCTCCAACCAAAATATACTGAATGCTTTTCTTTATTAATATTCTACAATAGATTACCACAAATAAAGCTCCTTTTATCCTTTTTTTTAAATATTTATTATTATTTGCTTATTCACTTCTAATCTTATACATCCTCATCTTTTGTCATAGTTTTACATAAAGATTTTAAAAAATCTCTAATTAAGTCAGTGGATTATATATAAAATCTCATTGAATTGTATAATAATAATATCTGCTCCATACTTTTAAATTCCTCTTTTTCTCCGAAACGCCAAATTGAAGAGACATTTACCTTACAGTCCTGGCTATGCTCTTTAACCAGCATACAAAAATTGATCCATTCACCTGAAGATGAGATCCAAGGATGGACTTGGAACTGAAGCACAAGAAATACTTTGTCACCCCGTGACGTCATTTACTTCCACGCACTCTACAAATACACTCCAATGAGTACGAGACAATTAATGGCGGTAGGCATATCCGTGTGAACCAGCTTCTTGCGGCAGAGGGAAGGAAGTTCCAGGCCATCAGAAGGCTATTAAGACAGAGTCGAGCGTTTATACGCTCCGCTTGAGGTCGAAATCATTTTAATCAGGACATCTTCACACGGCCAGTGTGTTCTCCTGTGGTCAATCATTGTCTTATGGGTCGTTACACGTTGGCTTCATCTTGGAGACAATCTAATTGGCCATCACATTTCGGCCCCCGGGACTCCGCCCGATAGCCACTCTCGGTCCAGGAGTGTACTGGGCAAGATAAGTTTTATTTAGAGGATATACCGCAGAAATACAGTGATTTACAACTTTTGTGGATGATTTCTATAATTCCTTTGCAAAAGTAGCATTTAATTCCTCTACTCCAATGACATCCAGATACATAGGTCAAAATTACTTTTACTAATGTCTCAAAGCTCATAATTCCTCGTCAGTCTCATAAGACTGACTTCAACGATAGTTACATTATCTATCAATACCATTCAAGCTCTTTGCATATGGATTACATTTTTTTNATGTTTTAAATTTACACGGGAAGAAAACCAAAACTAAATTAACATTTTTAAATGAAAAAACGTATATAATAAAGAGTCATTTAATAGCTAGAGAATAATATAATATCATAATATATGCAATTTTGAGCATAAGACGATGTATTCTTAGGTTAAACTCTCGCTAGTGTGTTTTGAATTTGAAAGTTAACTAGCTCGTACCATTGGTGCAATTGATACCATACCGTCCGGGAGGAATGATAGACCCTTTATTCTATTCCGTAGCATCTATTTAAAAAAAATTACATGAATGAAACAGCACAACTAAATTATTATTTATAAATAAAAATCAAATGCATATAATGATGAGTCAATAAATAGCTGGACAATATCAGTTCCTTCGAGCATAAGTCTATGTTTTCGTCTTTCTAGTAGAATTAAAATTAAAAATAAATTAAGTAGAGTCATTTAAACAGCTTGACAATGTCAGCTCCTCCGAGCATAAGACGATATATTTGTCTGCCTCGGAGGTTAGACTTGTCATACTACTTGACATACTATCAGACTTGTCTCGGTAGCGTAAATGGAAAACGCACTGGCCCGGATAGCAGGAGATCCAGGTTCGTGTCCTGGCTGGGACAGTTAGATTTTTTATTCTGTTCCCTTGCACAAAAAATTGTTAAATCGCTGATATTTTACTTCTTCTTTTTTTTTCTTATGGCAAATTTAACAAGCACAAAAAGAAATTGTGATTTTATATCATGTATGCTAAAAGACGTTTCTTAAGGAAAATATTTAAGAATGAGTTTGGGGGGTTGAGCGATGCACACCCCGGTCGGCTTATGTCTGCTCTATTTACAATAAGTTTTACATTTATTATCATTTTCTGATCTATATGTCAAATTTAATATTTTACCTATTTATTTTGGATTGCCGGCTTAGCCGAGGAGTCTCGCAGAGGACAGGCGTTTGTAGAAAATAGAAGCCTGCCTGAGACTATGGATGTTTAAAGTAGAGTGGATGCATGTAGATTGCCCCTCCTACAATGTCAATTTTTGCTGCTCCTGCGTAAAGAACTATTTAATTGATTTAAAAGACGTGACCGAAGAGAGACAACAATTTTCAACCAAAAGGCATTTTTTAACTATTTTAAATTGCCAAAGTTTTGAGTTTATTTGGTGATGAAGATATGAATACGCAACAAACTTTCGTACGAGCATTCATGTTTTTGAAGCTGTTGGTTAAATACAGTGACTTCATTTAAAGATGAAAGGCAAAGTGAACACTACAATTGCAAGAAACTTTCAAGCATTAGTCGGTTATCATTCATTAGTAGATATTTCCTTATTGGTCGCCGTCCATTTGTCAGAAGCGTTGCGCAACTGTCTCTGCTCTTAAGAATGTCATCGAAAGGAACAGACAGACATCACGGCGAGAGAGATAGCGCCTCCAGGCGGGAAGGCGAGAAAAGAATGAGGGGTGGAAGAGGGATGGCCGTGTGATTGATAGGCGATTTCCGATAAGGGGTACAATGGAAATGGTCGGGGCAAGGGTCGTGATAGGACACGGCCTGGGGGGAGGAAGGACATGCTACTTCTTCGTCGAAGCGGCAGACACATTGGAATCCGCGAAAGCGGCTATGCCTAGCACGAAGGAACAAGAAGGTCTGCTTCCGTTCCAAGGATACTCCTAGTCCAAGTCTTCTGACTTACTTATTTGACTGAAAATATACTCCGAGTATATGTACGGAAGGAATATAGTCATCATTATAAGGCAAGCTGTTTAACTTCTTATGGTTAAATGATGTATTTTTTCAGTGTAAGTCTTCTGACTTACTGATTTGACTGAAAATATACACCTAGTATATGTGCGGAAGGAATATAGTCATCATTATAAGGCAAGCTGTTTAACATCTTATGGTTAAATAATGTATTTTTTCAGTGTAAGTCTTCTGACTTACTCATTTCACTGAAAAGATACACCTAGTATATGTGCGGAAGGAATATAGTCATCATTATAAGGCAAGCTGTTTAACTTCTTATGTTTAAATAATGTATTTTTTCAGTGTAAGTCTTCTGACTTACTGATTTGACTGAAAATATACACCTAGTATATGTGCGGAAGGAATTTAGTCATCATTATAAGGCAAGCTGATCTTATAATTAAATTATGACTTTTTTAAGCCCTCAAAGACTTACTAAAGTAATCGTTTAATTACTAGTACTTACTCTACTTACTACTAATTAACCTAATTCTACAAATTTTCCTACTTAATTCAATTAATCTATTTACAACGTATCTTTACTACTAAATGACTACTTACTACAATTTATTTTTTTTGCTGTTAATTAATTTGCTTGTTACTAAAGACTACCCACGAGATTAAACTTCCACATACTAATACTTAATTTGCTTACTAGAATTATCTTGTACATACTAATACATACTCTACTTACAAGAGTTGTCGTTACACTGATTTCTACTAATTACTCTGTTTACTAGAGTATGCCACCTATGCCACTAGAGGTGGACTTTGCCAATTATCTTTGTATTTTGCTCTTATATCCTAAATGCTCTAATAATTAACTACATTCTGTGGAGAATAACAAAATTGTATTCATATGACCCCGTTTCTCTAAAATGAAGAATATAAATTGACCTTTACCTATATGAAACGTTATTTAACAAAATTCAGATATATTTCCTCCTGAAGGCTGCAATGGCAGAGACTTCGGTGACAGGATTGAGGCGGAAAGTTGTCGACTCCTCCGTACTCTTGAGGAATACGAGCGCGGCCTAAATAATACGGTGTGGCCATAGTGCGGTCTGCCTAGTCCCTAGACGACAAGTAGATCTGCGGTCTTGGGACTAATAGTACTGAGGATTCACACCGATCACTCATCCTGCAGGAGCACATCCTGGAAATGCGGTCTAGGATGTCAGAGCCAAACAGCCTTGGCTCGAGGCTACAAGCAGCGGCCCTAAGGTTAGAGCCTGTCACGGCTGGAATGTCGCTGAGGCTGGCCATAGGATATCTGGGAGATGGTAGAGATTCAGCCTTACTTCTGTGTGTCCTCAATCACTCAGATAAATTTGAAGATGAGACATAAACAAAAAAGAGGAATACAACCCTCTTGAGTCTTCATTATAGACATTGTCATATTTCAATTACCATATCATATAAGAACCTCCCCTTAACTTCAACCTAGAATGTATATCTATCTATCTATAACTGTGTTTAAATCATTTAAATATTAAAAGATATTTTAAAATAGATCCTAATTAGAATGTTTACTTATGATAAGTCGGTTTGTAGAGAATAGAAGAAATTCTTTCGAAAGTAATGACATGTTGAACTTGATAACCTTGCTAAAAATAAGTTACATAAATAGTAACAGTACTAGGATAAAATTACTGAAATTGGCTGAAAAATAATATCCAACAACAACACCAGGTACAAGTCGTTAATAGAACTTTTTTAATTCATTTTCTTAAGCAAACTAAAAAGTTGTATCAAAATTGTTATAGTTGTTTTACTTAGTTCCAAATTTCATAAAATGGAAGACATTTTTTTTTTTTGTAACTTATGAAGGTATATTACTCGTTTGAATGCAATGTGACTGAAAAACCTTCAAAAATTAACTTTAAAAAAAAGAAAAAAAAGTAAAAAAGAAGAGCGTTTGTATCATAATGTACAAAAGAATGTCGAAGAGTTTTTCAATTGTTTTGTTAATTTAAAAATATTTTGGCTTTATTATTATTGTATTACTGTGCCCATTCTAGTTACTATAATTTTCGAAAGTATTTTCTAAATCTCATACCGTTCCTTCTTGTTAAAAATGGGTGAGCCTGGAAACTAAGCAGTTCTACGATCCCCACTTAATGTAAAAGAATATTATAAATATTAATTTGGTTGTGGTATATTATCCAACGTAAATTTTAAACAATTAATGAGAAGGAATAGAAAAAAAAAATCTATCTGTCCCAGCCAGGACTCGAATCTGGATCTTCTGCTTGCCGGGCTGGAATGTTTCCATTACACCACCGGGACGAGCTAGATAACTTATTATATTCCCAACACACTAGCGAGAGCCTAACCCACGAGAAAGACGAATACATCGTCTTATGCTCCAAGGAGCTGAAATTGTCTAGCTATTTGTCGACTTCCGTTTTTTNATAAATTTCAAAAGTATTTTCTAGATTTCATATCGTTCCTTCTTGCTAAAAGAGGGTGAGCCTGGAAACTAAGCAGTTCTACGATCCCCACTTAATGTAAAAGAATATAATTCATCCAAAGATAGTTAAGTGAATATTTCGATCATAAAATTTTATGATCACACCATATTATTTAGTCCACTCTCTTCTTCTTCAAAAGCCCAGTCTTCACTGTGAAATCCCTTTCCTTAGTCTCTATCAACTGAGGCACTCTGGGAGAAACATACATTTTTATTGCTAAATAACATTGGGTGAGAATACATATAATTTTAAAAAATATATTTATATTCTTCATTTTAGGTAAGCTGAGGTATTTTAAATATTTAAATATAATAAGAGTGTAGTATGGTTATTCAAGTCAGGAACTAGTTAATTATTAATTTAAAGTTTTTTAGAATCTCCTGCAAAGTACAAACGAATTATCGAAGGTTGGCGGCTTGATTTTGTAAGCAGAGTAAGTTCTGGTAAGTAGTCTTAAGTTAATCAATTATTTGTAAGTAATTTAATTAGTAGTAAGCAGAGTTAGTAATAGCAAGTAATCTTAAGTAAATCAATTACTAGCAAGTAGAATAATAAGTAATAATTAAGTAATAAATTATTAGTAAGAAGATTAATTAAAAGTAAGTAGATCAATTTGTTGTAAGTAGTTTAATTAGTAGTAAGAAGGGTAAATAAAAGCAAAAAGAGGATTTAAATTGGCCAGATACTTCCTTGATACAAACAAATTCATGACTACCAGGGTTTAATTTAGATGTCGTGTTTAAATTTTCGTGAGATCAGTCGACGAAGACATGAGATTTACCTCTTGATGAGTATGAATCAACATTCCTTCGTATTCTCGAAGTTTTTCAACAAACACTGCTGAACAAAGGTTCTTCAGCTCATCTCTGAAAACGATGGGTGGAAATGAATAGTTGCCACCATGACTGACGCCATAAAGATTGTATGGGGAGCTCCCGGAATCAAAGTTATGTCTTCTTCAGATTGAATCAGACCGGAGAACGGTTCAGAACATTATCGACGAAGCCCTTAACCCGGCCTCGCTGATTCCCGAACTGATTCACACAGAACCAGCAATTACACGAGAATCCGGCAGCACACTCAACGGCTTACGTGCCGATCCGAATCTGGGACTTGGACCCGAGAGAAGAATTTTTTTCTTAAATATATATTATACTTACGCGGCCTACATAAGCACATAATACAAACTATACAAGGAGAGATAATAATCTTCAATTATAGCAGTAATACTGTGCCTTTTAATGGCATGGCTACCGTGGGAAGGCGCGCCTATACCGGTAACAGTATCGGATTTCACCTCAAATGGGTCACTGTTATTATTCAACTGCTCAATTAGAGTAATTAAATATTTGTATTGTGTTCTCGATCAGAGATAACTTTACCTTAATAGAAATATATTTCAGTAGGGCGTGTTTGTAAATGTCAGGACTTTTACTTTCAAATAAGCGCACTGTTACACATTAATTCGCTCTTCAGCTGTTGCAATTTATTATAAACAAAGAAAATTAGCAATGAAGACCCTTAAAAAGTATTTTATTTAAATAACCTTGCTAAAATATTTTTAAAAATCGTCAATCATCTTATCAAGAAAGAAACAAGCTACAACAGAGTGTAAAACACGTACATAATGTATGGGGATAGCAATAGAAGGGGTAGCCCACAAGTCTAAACAAAAATAAAGAAATAGCCTGTATGTAGAAAAAATGCAGAAAACTAATCTATGTAAGCAATGTAAGATATGTATAAAGCACTTATATTTTCAAAACAAGTAAATGTTATGTTTATATAAGGTTGGGACTTAGTCCAAAGTAAGAAAACAATATCAACTTTTCCCGTCGTTTTTATCAATGACAAGTCTTTGGAATTGAACATATAAGGAGGCAGGGAACGATCTGGGTGCCAACATCAGTTGGCTAGGAAGAAATTATTCAGATGAGATGTTAGAGGAGCTAAAGCCAGGAGCTAAAGAAAAACGCAGACAAACAGAAGAAGAAGAGGATGAAGCCATTAACTCTACCGGATATGGAAGAGATTTGTACAAATGGCTTATGAGGAAACATTTTTTGTCTGTTAGAAAAAGGTTTGCTTGTGTATAAGGAACATTATTATTATTAAATTGAAGGCGAATTTGTTGATCGTCAAGTTGTATGAAGAGAGGTTTGTAGGGAATTCGGTCTTAGTAGTCGAAGAATTAAAAATAAATTTGTAATANTCCCTCTCGCCTTCTTGATATCCCTGAAGATGGCTTGGAATCTAAGCCGAAGCGTAAGCAGATAATTTAAAAAATACACATTTTTTAAAATTTGTATTTTTTTTAATCTACCTTGACCTAACCCCAACAAAAAACATCTAATAATATCTAAGGTCAAAAAAACTCTCCATAAAAACTTTTTTGAATCCCGGCTGTGGTAGAGTTTTTTTCGGGCTCCCTGTATGATTCAAGGACAAACTTTTTTGGTTTCAAATTAGTTTTTAATTCTTCAACTACAAATATCGAATTCCTGGCAATCCTCTCTTCATTATTATTATCATTATTTCTATTATAAAAGGATGGCATTAGAAGGTTGTAATAAAAAAAAATGTTTTTGTCTTACATGTGTATTAAATTTAATATAAAATACCATAAAATGATATCAAAATCGAGTCACAGATTTTTTAGGAAAACTACATCCAAAAATTAGATTATTTTTCAATTAAAAATTCATGATAACACTTCTCACCTTCAATTCATGGACTATGTATTAATGGTTGATTTAAAAAAAAATTTAGTCCATGTACAAAAGTAAAAATCCAAATAAAAAATGAGCTCCAAACAACTAGTGATGAGATAAAAGAGCGAATATTTTTCATAGCAGGGACATTCAGCTAAAAACATCAGGTTGCTAAACAAAACAGGATCCTGAGGGCAACAATTGTACACACCCTAGAGGCTGTAGAAGGGCTTATACCTGCTCATAGAACCGGTCTTCTGTGCATTTTACAGGACTCCTTGCACAGGACTGAGAATGCAGTTTGGGAATGCAGTTTACATCAGAGTCTTTGGTGATTCAGGCATATCAGCCATTCGATTTGACCGGTTCTCGTGAGGGGATTTAGGCGGTGTAGGTGGCAACCGCTTATTAACACACTTGAATGACTACAAGACCAAGTGATATCCCATGGAGAGAAGAGGGGAGGAGGGCTTAGAGACTGAGAGAATGTATAATCCTAATACCTTCCTGGTTTTGGGGGTTAACAAACTCTTTATAGACAATAATAGGTGTAAAATTTAATTCTATAGCTTTTATGTTCTATAACAATTTTAAGAGAAACGCATATTAAGAAAGATATTTACGGATATAGCTGCGATGGGTGAGCATTTCCCCCACTCTTCTTTCCCGGCCAGTCTAGAGCCAGGTTTAGTGGTCTTTCCTTTTACTCATTGTTCTCTCCTGATTTTAAGATAAATTTCCTAAATACTTTTGTTTGATTGTATTTTTTGGATAAACCTTGACTGAACACCAACAAATTTTCTAATAATCTGATTTTTCAATATTCTGATCTTGTCATACAAAAATGCATTAAATAAATATTTTTATTTTTAGTTGTGGTGTTTAATCCCACATTAATTTTAAACAATTAATGCAAGGGAATAGAATAAAAATTTAAACTGTCTCAGCCTGGACTCGTACCTGGATCTCCTGCTATCAGGGCAAGAATGCTAGCCATTGCACAACCGAGACTAGCCAGATGATAAGTTATTAAATTCCCAGTACTAGTATACAGCATTCTTGCCCGGAAAGCAGGAGTTCCAGGTTCGAGTTCAGACTGAGACAGTTTAACTTTTTTATTCTATTCCCTTGCAATAATTGTTTTAAAATGCTTTAATTATAGTAGTACTCTCCAATATGTCTATCGATGTCTTCAAAAAGAGCCACTATAGAAGTGTGCAAATTGTTGACACAAGACTGCGAAATGCCTACGAAGCAGCAGGATTTTCCCTATTAGTAGCAGTGGGGTTGGGAAAGTGTTTTGCACGCTCTGGCGCAAACGCATCAAAACAGAGAGCAATCTGGGGCAGGGATCCGGTGCAGCGATGAGGCGGTCTCCTGCAGACCTGTCGTCCGAAGCCTCCTCGATGACGGAACAGACAGGATCGCCGGGGAATACCTGCACTGAAACACAGCTGATCTGCCTTAGTCATGGTGGAGACACGTCCGGGAAACCAGGCCAATGCCACCTGTGCTCTCCCGCTACTCTCACCCGTGGCTTAGTCAATGGGCTCAAACAGTCAAAAGTATCAATAAGGCTCCTCATTGGTCAATAGTTGTAACCAATAGCATTTCACCGACAATGGTTTAACAACCAGACACAGCGCTAGTGTTGTTCATCGTTTGTCATTCCATTGTTTTAAACCATGATAATTCGATTGGCTGACATCTGCAGTTGTTTTTTTAAATAATTTTTATATTATATTTTCCATAGTATATTAATCACAAACAGATGTAAAGAAACATGAGTATTTAACTCAAATAGGTCTAAGGGACGCCACGGTAGCTCAAGGGATCCGTTCGGGGCATCGTAATCCTGGATCAGCGGGTTCAAATCCCGCGCCAAAGGAAGCTTTTATCTATAAATATTGAGATATGGTTGTTTACAATGGGGTGGCTACCTTTAGATAGATTACCCCTTCATCCATGCCTGTGACAAAGCTCTAAAGGCCACTCAATAATAATATTATCTCAATAATCTAAACAATTTTTAGAGCAAGGGTACAGAATAATAAATCTAACTGTCCTAGCCAGGACAGTTAGATAGTCCTGGCTGGGACAGTTAGATTTTTTATTCTGTTCCCTTGCACTAAAAATTATTAAAATTTACGTGGGATTAAATACCACAAAAAAAATATATTTATAAAATCAATAATCTAAAGTTTTTCTCAATGAGTTAATTTTTTTTAAAATAGTATCTAAATACAAAATGCACTAACACAACATTTATAATTAGAGAAACTGAACCAATGGAAGTGGGAAATCTGTAACCCATATTCAAGTAATTTAGTAATGTTTTTTCTTTTTTTTTTTTTTTTTTTTTTTTTTTTTTTTTTTT
>KZ808676.1:31175-42570 GCA_000696205.2 Oncopeltus fasciatus | reverse complement strand
AAAAAAAAAATACAAATCTAACAAAAGTGTATTTTTAAAAAGATTATCTGCCAACGTTTCGGATTACATTGTAAGCCATATTCAGGGCTGCCTATCATGAAGACGGGAGAGGACGTCGTGTCCCAAGTTCATATTTCTATGACACCGAGTCATGAAAATGTGAATTTAGGGAGAGGATGTCCCCTCTCGTCGTCATGATAGCCCTGAAGATGCCTTACAATATAGGCCGAATTGTCGGCAGATAATTTTTAAAAAATACACCTTTTAAAAATTTGAATTTTTTTATCAACCTTGACCGAACCCCAACTAAAATTATCCAATTATAATATCCAGTTGATCTTTTGGTAGTACCATGGAAGTATTACACCGATCAAAAATAGCCACCGGAGATAGCCTTCCATAATTCTGAATTAAAATGACTATATAGAACTTATGGTCGTAGCTATGGCCGAAAGACTCCGATCAGATTTGGCCACTAGAGGTAGCCTTCTGGAATTCCATAATTCCAGTAAAAGCTGCATCAGTGAATCATAACGACCATTTGAGACCTTGGTCGTAGCAATGGCCGACAGACATCGATCAGATTTGGCCACTAGGGATAGCCTTCTGACTGGAAGCCCATTTGGGATCTTGGTCGTAGCTATGGTCTACAGACACCGATCAGTTTTGGCCACTAGGGATAGCCTTCTGACAGGAAGCCCATTTGGGACCTTGGTGGTTGCTATGGTCTACAGACACCGATCAAAGACGACCATACCAAAGTAGGCTACTGGCGAAGGCATTGCCTTTATCTCAGAGCGATGCCGACTGGTCCCACCGAAGAGATCATTGTCTCCGAACCCGCCACTCCCTGCGAACTCAAAGCCCCATATAAGCAGTCGGCAATCCCTCCGGATCGCTGGAGACAGACTGCTGAAATTCCTCAATTACGTAAAAGCGCCTCCAGTAGGAGGACTGTAATTATGGAGAGCAAGAGGCCGGCGACTTCCTCCATGCGCAGACTCCGACACTCACCTCTGACCTCCGTCTCGTCTCCCCTGCCTGTCTCTTTCCTACAACACTTTCTCAGAAACTCACATGTTCACTTTCTTTATTTACTTATTTCTGAATAAATTTCACTAAATAGCACTTAAATTGTTTGCGGAGAAGGCGTGGCCGTGTTTAAATTAATATTTATGTCCCTTTAATAAATGCAACGATTAAAGGCTACGAGAGCCGATATTAATTTTACGTAGTGATAACTGAACTTCAATTACCCAACATTCCATTATTTTATTCTCAAAGCAACATTTTTCGACGCTTTGGCCTTCAAGATATGGACATTCCTCACTTACAATACATTACATAATTTCTAATTCATATGTCAAATTTCTAAAATTTAGAGTTAAGAAATGAATTTTATAAATTTAATTCAAAAATAAGTATCCAAAAAAATACAATTTTAAAAAATACATATTTTTTTATTAGCTGCCGACGTTTCAGCTTACATTGTACGCAATCTTCAGAATTATCATGGGGACGTGTTGTCACCTGGATCAAATGTTCATGAAGCAGAACAAGACATCTCGTTTCCTCTTAGCCTTTGTGATTGCCCTAAAGATCGCTTACAATGTAAGCCGAAACGTCGGCATATAATAAATATTGAAGTATTGTTGATAAATGTATTTTTTTTTTTTTTTGGATCAACTTTAAGCGAATCCCAACAAATTCCCTTATTGTTACTATGGTATAGGGTAACATATCTTAAATTAGGTACTATTGTTAAAAATCCTTAAAGAATGACATAATAAAATGTATTATTGATAATATGAGGCAATTTATTTTATTTCGTGCACACAGTAACATGTAATATTAGAGAAAGATTGGTAAAAATTGAATTATTACATAGTCATTGCTTGAAATTAAATTTTTTTCGTTGTTCGAAATTACATAAGTGATTGGAATGATACATTTTTGCACTTCAGATTGTTCATTTCTTGAGAGACGAAATATCGAAAAGAGGAAGATAAAAAAAAATAAATAAAAACTTGGGTAAATCTAATTCAGATTTGGCAGATTATCTGCAAGGAAGTCAATATATCTTTGGTCTTTAATTAGATCTTTGATGCGACTTTTGAAAAATTTCAACGTTTCTTCACTGATCCTTGCAAAATGTTCTTAAAACTTGAAAACAGATGAAAAAATACATTTTTGGTAGAAATTAGATGAGGTAGAGGGAGACGTTTTGGTGGAACACTAAAATTGCTAATCCTGATTTTTATTATAATTAGTGTAATAAAAAGTTCCCAAAACATATTAAGTGCAAAATCAAATTTTATGTATCATTTATCGATTCCATTCCCTCTTTCAAAACTTAGCAGAACATGTCTGAAAATTATCTGAACTGTTTTTTCATCGCATTTGTAGAATCAAATATCCGCCAGTAGTATCCACCGCACGAGCATAACGAACGATAAACTCTGATACTTGATTTAAATACTATATTACTTGTGGTATTTAATCCCACATGAATTTCACACAATAAATGCAAGGGAATAGAATATATATATGCTTGCTCGGAAAGCAGAAGATCCGGGTTCGAGTCCCGGATGAGGTAGTACGATTTTTTATTCTATTCCCTTGCATTTATTCTGATGCTTAATTTTCATATTGATATTCCATATATAATCTTTCTAAAATAATTCTTATATTATGTTCTACAGCCTTTTTAGGAATGTCTTTTAAAGAAAACACTTAGGGATTTGGCTATTTATTTGAGCGCTTTTATCTCCCATACCAAGGCTAAAACAGGAACCAATTCTACTCAAATTCTTCACCAGCTTGTAAAATTAAATTAGTCTTAACTCCTGTTTATTTACTTCTTTAAAGAAGGAGTTGAAAACGTGTTCAGTTCATACTCGGTTTGAAGCTCAATTGTTTACTCACAGCCCCAATACCGCTTATTAGAAATTTAATTATGGTATAAATGGAGAGATTTTGACCGTGCAGATTATTAGTAGAGAATTTGTTGTGGTTCGGTTAAGGTAGATCCAAAAAAATACAATTTAAAAAAAAAATCGTATTTGTTGTTGACGTTTCGGCATTCATTGAAAGCTATCTTCATGGCTACCATGAAGGCGAGAGGGGACGTCTTGTCACCTGGATCAAATGTTCATGACGCCGAACAAGACATCGTGTCTTCAAAGCGTGTTTAGTTCAAACTTGCTTAGTTTGAAGCTCAATTGTTCACTCACAGCCCCAATACCGCTACAAATACCTTCCCAAATTAGCACAATACCTTTGGACGAGAATATTAGTTAAAATCATTCAACAGCGCTTCTACTATGAGAAATATGTAATTAAATTTATCATAGTACTGTAGAAATGTTTGTCTTCATATGTTATTAAGATACAATAACAAATAGTTGTAGGTGAAGAACTGTTTTATTGACAGATTGGCCAGAGTGGGAAGTCCAGAACGATGTGATTAAATACGAGTTCCAGAACTTAATATCAGAAATAAACAATGCTCAGACGCCATCATCGATCAAGCTCAGCTGAGACAGGGCCGACGGGGAGGAAACACAGGAGGAACTGGTCCCCCCCGAACAGTTATCGGAACACCTCCCACTCGTCCACTCACGATTTTCTAGAGATAGCGACCGGAGGACACGTGAAAAACGAGGAACACATTTATATGTATGCACAGCGGACGTGAGAGACAAGACTCAAAAAGGCAGATCCTTATCGCAGATTACATTGTTTATGTTTCGGGAGGCTGTCCGTCTGTCTGTGTGTGCGTCCGTATGGGGGCCAAGTGGGAGTAACAATCAAAATACGTCGGGGTGATTGGGGGCGGGCAACTGTCTGCGTATCTGGTTCATTACCAGCTGGCAATCAGATCAGCTGCCGCTAATGGTACGAATAGTTGATGATGGACGGTCAGGGGCTGGTCTCCCCTGTGCTGGGCCCACAAACCACATCCGAGCTACTACACTTAAATTACGCGCTCTAATAAGTGTGTATTCAAATGGCCACCAAGCTAAAATATATACGTTCTGTGCTCCATAGCCTACATTTTGTATACTTATGTATCTTTCAGTAGATTTCCTCAAATACTAAGAAAAAAAAAAGTCTATTGCCGTCGGTAACGACAATTAAATATCTATTTAAGTACATTTCATCTATCATACATTTATGGGCTACGGATCAATAACAGTTTAATTTTTTAGGACTAATTAGTACATCTACTCTTTACATATCACAATCGAACCTTACTAATTAATACATAAATAAATAGAAATTACTTACAGCTAATAAAAATATATACAAATGAATAAAATGTGCTTATTTACATTGAGGCCTCAAGATAAGTAATGTCACTTATCACTTCACTGTTACCAGCAGTGCAGAGGCAACGACCAGCCCGAAGGCATGCGATCTGACACAGAAACTTGTCATTGACTCGGGAGCCGCTAGTGAGCTGCTTTTATAACATCAGGGAAAGGCCGAGTCAGGCCTATAAGATTCTAATAGCGATTCCTAAGTAACCCTAAATCCCTTCTTTAAAGAAAGAAAACAGGTGTCATCGTTCAATTGGCTCCTTTCCGTACAGGTCTGGTCCTAGCGTCACCTACTTCCCTAGTCTTTAGAAATACATAGAAGATGATAATTATATGGTCTGGCCCATGGTACTTATGTGCGCATAGCCAGATCTCAAGAGATCCGTACCTTTTTTTTTTATGGAATACTCATACACACATTAAGACTTGCGATCGAATAGTATTTTTTTTGTTTGTTTTTTTTCATAAGCAGTGTGATCCATCCTGCTTCCAAACCCCTCCAATCTTGGAGGACCTGTAATTTTCTGTAGGGGTTGTCTCTTTTAGATGAGCTGTCACCCTTCGGAATAGCCCTTTCCCAGGACAAGAGCAACCTAAGTTATAGACATGCTACGCCCTGGTACACCAGCGACGCGACTTTCTCATTAGTAACATTGGTACTCTTAGAGGTAGCCGTAGATAAGAACCCAAGTCACGTTTGGGTTGAGGAGGGGAAATTGAATCCAAGATTTTAGAAAGAAAACGAATGCTAACCACTGTACCTCTAGCGTCTCCATATATATAATGATTTTGATTCTGTTCTTTCTCACTTACTCAAATTTAAATTTGTTTTCGTTTACCCAATGAAGAGTACACACTAGCGATCTACCCTTCTAACGTCATTGCTATCTCTAGGCTGTTAAGATAGACAAACTAGTCATTTACTATCATACCTTCTATTATCCGTCTTCATTGGTTTCTGCAAACCATCTTCTGTTGGCAAGCGCTTTCGGACATTGTCCATCTTCTGGCAGAATACGAGTACATGCGTTCACTGTCACTGTCTGTATTCAACTGCTATAGAAGATGGTTTGCAGAAACCAATGAAGACGGATAATAGAAGGTATGATAGTTCTATATTCATTGGTGGTGGAAATAACCTTTTAGATTATTTACCTAGTCATTTACCTTTATCTACGTCTCACTTTTTATTAAACTCTAGAATTCTGCCAAGTTCACTCATCTCCTGCGTGAGAGACTCTTCCTTCTCTCTCCACGACTCCCAGAGGCCCCCTTCAAGGCCAATCACCCTCTCCCCCAGCCCACGGCGGTAGTGAGTTGTGATCGCGTGAACGGTAGCTGTTGCGGGTTTTCGGCCGTCGCCCCTGGGTGGTCTCTCTGGCGCACGCGGCTTATCTCCTGGTCGCGCTGCCAGAGGTAGGCGATCGGTCAAAGCTACCCCCACCCTCCTCCACTTCTTTATTAATGGATGCCGAGAAGAAGAAAAATGGTGCACCCCGACGGATCTCTGCCATCTCCTCCAGGCTCAGTTATGCCTTTTGTATTGACCAATCGCTGGCTCTGACCCAAATTTAGACAGGACAGCTTTCAATATTAATCTTAGCCTTATATCTGTATTACTTTTTTTCTGGATTCAATTTATTTTTAAAATATTGTTATGACCTATGACTTTCCAAGGACTTTCTAAAGATATCGAATTCTGTCAGACGCAAATAAATGTCATGAACATATAGATGTCTGTCACGCAAGAACTGGGTAAACTAAGCGAATTTCTCAATACTGGATTTTTTAAAATGAATTTTATGTATATCTCAGCTATTGAGATTTTTATTTTCCCCTCCAAATAAATATATCCTAAAACAATTATTTTATTGTCAAAAATTTCGAGAGTTGAGTTAAAGAAATTCATTCCTGCAACTACACATCTTTTTTTTCCCCGATTATTGTCAGCAAACTCAGCACTGTATTTAAAAGACAAGTTCAATAATAATCAAGAATAACTTTGGTACATTGAGGTGGGGAAGAGATAATTGACCGTGAGTTCAATAAGTAGATCAAAGTTGACTGAGAGAACTTCAACTTTGACGTACTCTTTTAATTGATAAGCTACTTTTGAGAACTTGCTAACTCTTTTGTCTTCATTCTACTATCTGGCTCAAGCCTTGCTAGGAATTACAACAAATAAGCTGGCTAAGAAGATGGAACCATTGATCCCCAATAGCAGGTGTAAAAAACAGCTTTTTCACCCTTATCATCGTATGACAACCTCTTGGTAGAACCTTCCACCCGTACTCCAAAAGCTAAAGAGAGTGGAATGCTAAGGAAGATCGTCAGAGGAACACCGCTAGAGTTCACATCCTCCATCTTACTCCCTGAAGAGTTCAACATCCCAACAGTCGAGGAATTTACCACTCGCAGTAGAACATCAAATTCTTTGACAGTCTAAAGAAATGAATCAACCCCCTCTGCAAGGAGCTTACACCACCAGTGGGCTGTTGATAGTAAAGAAGCCAATCGGAGGACAGTCGACCTCAAGGTAATTTTGCAGGCAGACGTTTTTCCCAATACATCTGTAAATACCCCATCGAACAAATTTGCTAGTTAGTTATAAGTTAGTTTTATGTCAATACAAGTTAACTAATGTAAGCTATAAGTTACATTGTAATGGAGGTCCTCCACAAGCTCTTAAACAGACTATATATAATTTTTACATAAATAAAAAACAATAAATAATAAGCAATTACCTACTCTGAAATCTCCACGCAAAATAAAAGGTAAAACAACTACTCCCTTACCACAACGGTATGCAAAAAAAAAGGTAGCACCTAAGTCAGTAGACAACTACTCACCGAGGCTGTTCAAAACGACGGAGATATTCATGGAAGAAGCGAAATATTACTAATTATTAGTACAAGGGAACAGAATAAAAATCTAACTGACCCTGCCAGGACTCGAACCTGGATCTCCTGCTATCCGGGCCGGTGCATTTTCCATTTATGCTACCGAGACAAGTCTGATAAGTTATTGAATTACCCGCACTAGTATCGAGTCTTACCTCCGAGGCCGACGAATATATCGTTCATGCTCGGAGGAGCTGACATTGTCAAGGTGTTTAAATGGCTCTCGTTGTTTACTTTTAAATTTTAATTTTATAAATATTATTTTTTTGTGGTATTTAATCCCACGTAAATTTTACTAATTTTTAGTGCAAGGGAACAGAATAAAAAACGTGGGATCAAATACCACAATAAAAAAAAAAAAAAAATTTAGAAGCGAAATATTATTTTTCTATCCAGTCATCAGGTGCACGGAGAGAGTTGATCTGAAAGTATGGCGAAGACAAAGGCTGCCGCCAGACAGACGAACAGATTTTACAACGGACTTGAACGTCCCATAAGCGAACATTTTAATCACACACATTCCACGTACTTTCCAAACATCATTACACGGAATGATTGGTTAGAAGGCAAATCCGAATAGCTAATGTCCCTTCACCGCTATGGAATGGGGTGGGTCTTCACAAACACAACAACACTTCTGTACAAAACACAAGTCACACCTACACTTAACGCTTATTCAGTACTTTCACTACTAATTTACAGATAACATATCCTCCGAGAGCCCTGTAAAGTTAATGTTTTCTTCACAACATTATACCTATTCCAAGAAGATACTCTCTGCATTTCACCAACTCATCCAATGGTTTATAAAACATAGCTCAGTTTACAAGTGTGCTTTTCTTTTCTTGTATAAATCGTAAACAATGCACTTGAATGCGTTTGTAATACATAAATAAAAATAGTGCAATATAGTAATACATAATATTAGAATATACATAAACTTACACAGATGCATAAGTAACTTAAAATGAGCAATCTGTAGGATTGGTGAAAAATTGAAAAATAAATTTTAGTAAAACTTGCATCATGGTTTGAATGAAATAGTTTAATTATTGAAAAATTTGCAAAAGTGAAAACATAGGTTCAGAGGCAAAATTAGATGGGAATTAAATTTAGTGAAGTGTTTAAAATAGTATCTGACATGCGCTGGAACTATATTTTGTTACCACGCAGAAGTTGCATAAACTGAGCGAATTCCTCTACATCAAAGGTAATGCATGCTTGCATATGTACTTTCCTTGTTATTCATGCTTATCTTCCACACCTATAAAATATTTGTTATACAAATAAAAAAAATGTGGGGTGAGATTCACGACTTTAAAAAATGTTGATTCTACATAACATTTCAGATAAACCCACAGTTTAATTGGTCTAAGTTCGCTCAATGACAAAGTGAATATTTATCTTAAAATTTAAATGCGACATAATAAATTCCATTAAGGAAACCTTATTGTGGCTTCTACTCTGTTAAATTAAAATGTAGGATTCAGGTGAACCCCCAATAATTTCTAAATGCGTCACTCTATGATTTCTAAAACATTTATCAATGAGCAAACATTTGTAGAGCTTTATTTCTAAATACTATTATAATTTATAACTCAATTTCCTAATGTCTTCGGAAAACAAATTATTCACAAAATATTTTGCCCACTGCATTGAAAAAATGTTCCATACTCGCACTTGAAATTTCAGTCATCTCCGAATCTTAATCATCTGATTTAGTTCAATAACAAATTTAACAATTAATTTTGCATTTTTAAGCTATATCCTGAATTTTATGAAGAAAAACTGAAAAATATTGCCAGTTGAGTGTTGACAGACGCAACACACACACATACGCCCTCTCACTCTCTCACTCTCTCTCTATTTCTCTCTTTCTCTCTCATGCACACACACACAATATGGGTGTGTTTAAGAGAAAAAGTATTAGTGATTGTCTCTTAGATCGATATACTGTTTAAAAAACCTTTAATTCTGTCTAGGGAATTACGACATAAGCGAGATTCCCTCGAAAATCCTCTAAGAGCAGAGTGGGAGAGTGCGGTGGAGGATGATAACGTGGTGCCTCCAGACCGCTGGAGAGTTATGGAGAGGAGATCTGGAAGAGGTGGACAGTCAGATTAGTTCCATATCTCCTCTCAGAAGTGGACCTGCCGACCACGTGTGTTTTGACGTGTCTGACTGTGTGTCTGTGTGCGGGGGGATTTGTTTATTTAAACATGGGGATTTGTTTATTTATGGAACTTCTGGAGGCCTAATAAAAAAGGAATGTTTATAAGCAACTCTTCCGATTTTATTGTCGCCTTATAAAATACATTAGTGATTATAGCTCGTATAATACGTTCAAAACGTAAGCTTATTAAAAGGCAATACGTTACACTTATGCATCTCATGTGGATGCGATTAACGTCATATTTGTTGTTTACAACTTCGAAGGTTGGTGGTTTAATAATGCACTTCATTTTCCTTAAATACCTCATAATTTTAATTAATCTTCAGTCGGGGCAGTGAAATTGAAAAAGCCAATTTATTTATAGCTCGCTGGCTAAATCTTCAAATTGTGGGATGTGCGTGCGTGTATCCTACCGCTATTTAAATTTACCACTTGGTTTTCTCTTTTATTGAAAATGGTGAAGTTGTTGACCTTATTGAGGTATTTGGTACAGGTAAAACATATATAAGTCTTAACTCACTTCTCCCGAAATATAATGCCAGCCTTTTATTTTCAGTCGAAATGATATCCCAGAGGGTCCAGACTAATCAATATCAACATAGGCTTATATTTATTTTAATTTTAATTATTATCCCTGAGTTGAACAATAAGGAGTAAACAAATACAAAAAGTAAATAATGTCAAAATGTAAAATAATGTCAAAGGAAACTATATCATTTGCCATCTAACAGGAACGTATTCCAACTGGAAATGTATCAATATCTACTGTAGCTGAATGCGACACATATTTTTTAAAACGTCTAAAAATTGAGCTAATTTTTGAAATTTCTTTTACCTTATCTTAAATTTCTTTTCTTTTTACCTTTAATCTGGACACCTCAGCAAAGAATTTTTTTTTTTAATACAACTTTAATTTAATAGTCTAGCAAAGGAAATCAAAATTGATCTCCAATACATCGGCAAACTTGTTCTCTGTCGATTTTCTCTAACTTACTTTACATGTTACCAAAATGTTCACCAATGGTTCATCTAGAAACCACAGACCGGAGCCACGCTACACACAGAAGCAGCTTAAACCGAGCAGTTTTCCCATGTTTCATTCTTTTTATAAGATTAAATTACTCATTTGATCTTAAACGACGAGCAGGCCAAAAGTACGAACATATTGCTGAGGAAGGCTCTAGACCGACCGGGTGAAAAGAATGTAAGGAGGCTCATCTCCCTTATTCAATGTTTTTAAATTGTTTGCATTTTGTAAAATTATATCATACATTTGTGTTTTGTAAAATTATAACATACATTCATATTTTGTTAATTTGATCATGTATTTTAGAAAATAACTATCTTTGCTCGTCGTCTAAACTAACCTTTATTCCCATTCGATTAGTAAGAAAAATGAACCCCTGCAAAAATTATTAAAGTAAAAACCAGATNCTCATCCTGCAGTGTACAAACATTTTCTCAAATACCTATTTTAAATTTATTTTCTTTATTTTTAAATTTACGACACTAGAATAACAACTGTAACCTATAGCTATGAAATATATATAATTAGAACAAGTGGGAGAAAGATTGTAGTGAAATATAAAAAAATTACATTAAGTAAAATGTTTGCGGAGACTTCTCGCCCTACGTCAGTGATGAGTGAAAAGAGACCTATTTCTTTTTGTGTGTTCACTACACTCTTTCTTCTGCTTATTCTTATTTATTATATATATCGCAGCAGCGAATGTTTCACTTTCTTTATATATTTATATGTATTACCCACACTCACACACATACATATATATGTATATAAAGTATGTACAGAAAATGAAACATTCGCGGATGCGATAAGTAGCAATCAAAAACAGGTCGGATAAAGAGTGCAGTACACAGACAAAAAGAAAATATCACAAGGAGGAAAATTGTGATTGCTTGTTCTGGATTGCTATATATATATATATATATATATTTTTTATAAGTAATTGAATGTAATAAATAAAGATTTATTTTTTTTT
>KZ808676.1:17474-30942 GCA_000696205.2 Oncopeltus fasciatus | reverse complement strand
TATATATATTGAAATTTGAAGAGGAAATAGGCGGTTTAGAGGGAGGCTGAAATTAATAATTATATTTCTTTATTGTTATTTCGATAAGAAAAATAAGTTATTCAAAAAACGCCTTATAACTTCTAAAACTAGCTTATAAAACTACGATGAGGGATCGGTTCCCCCACTCTTTCATACTGCCAAGTCTGAAGTAAAGTTTATCTGTCATACCTTATCATAGTTCTCTTCAGTTTTTTTATTAAATTTACTCTTTATTACATACACATTTAATTATCATGGGAAATCCGATTAGATTATGCAACTCTTGCATGAGCAACACTTTATCAACTTTTTGACAGGACCACACATTTAGACGGTCAATGAATTTGAGTAACCTTCAGCAATATTTTTTGGCTATAGAAAAATGTGTTTGTGCTACACCTTATTTAATTTATTTTTTATTTTATTATTATTATTATTATTTTTTTTTGTTCTGAGAGAGAGGAATCCAATGGAGATTAGTTAAGGAATGCCCTTTCTAGTGGGATATCCAGCAGTTTGTAGGGACGGTGAAATTCCTCTATGCCGGTCCTCATAACTGGAAATAAAAAGAAGTCGCAAAGATAAGGTCATTACAGTCGGCAAGTAATGAAGCACATAGCTCCGAGCATAGGCACCGCTTAACTGTACATGGATTCGTGCCGGTGCCATGTCTCCGGACAGGTGGAGTGGGGGGGCGAGGTAGCGGCCCACCGTGAAATTGTCTTATAATTGACAACAAATTTAATTTATTCCAGCAACACAAACACGCAGACAGACAAACAGAAAGAGCGCCGGGGTAATCCGACGTCTCCTAATGGCTCTCGGCCCGGGACGGATAGCCCCCCCCCCCTTCACCCACATGGTTCTTTTAATTGCAGACATAACCCGCCGGATGGGATATGGGACCCACTCACACAGGTAAGCGAACTGTTACTACGGAACCAAAATTTGATGTTCATTTATTCCTTAAAAATAAGTCTACCACGTATGATTATCAAAAACTATATTTCATTAATGGAAATATGGGCGCCGGGTTAGCCGAAGGGAACCATTGTGGGTTCAAGAACCGGGGCATGACTGAAAAATAGGCAGTCCAGTGCCATGGCTGTTTATAAATTAATTTATTCACTTGTATGCAATAGGAAGCCTAATTACTGTATTTTGATATATTTTATAAAACATTTTCTATTAGTTTTCAATTTAAATTTTAAAGCGGTATGCCATACGCCAAATTTCATTTGTGAAAACGAATAATTGCAAAATCTAGTCCAAAATGTTAAAAAAATTATGGTTGAGGTACACCCATAATACTTGAATATATCTTAAACAATTAATGAGAGGGAATAGAATAAAAAATCTATCTGTCCCAGCCAGGAATCGAACCTGGATCTCCTGCTATTCGGGCCGGTGCATTTACCAGTTATGCTACCAGGACGCGCTAGATATCTCATTAAATTCCCTCTACACCAGTCCTGGCTGGGACAGATAGATTTTTTTTTATTCTATTCCTCTCATTAATTGTTTAAAATTTACGTGGGATAAAAAACCACAACCAAATAAAATATTTAATATATCTTATTTTATAAATAAACAAACCTATGTTGCGTTTCATTACTCATAAGTATTACGTCATGAGAACTTGACTTACTCGCACTTGACACTAAAGTATACAAAATGCGTATTAATTAAACACAGCATACCACAAAATACATAAAGGAAACTGAAAACCGTGGTATATAGAGTATTATTAGATGGTTTTTGTGGGGTTTCGGTAAAGGTTTGCAAAAAAATACAAATTTAAAAAATGTGTACTTTTTATTATCTGCCGACGTTTCGGCTTACACTATAAGCCATCCTCAGGACTATCATGAAGGCGAGAGAGGACGTCGTGCCTCCTTGACGAAATGAATTAAAATTCAAATGTTCATGACTGATACATACGTCGTATATAGGGTGTTGGCATAAAGATTCGCACACTCACACAGAGAGACATATGTTAATATATAAACACTCGAAAGAATGAAAAAAATGTTAATTTTTTTAAAATTTAGTTGAGGTATTTAATCCCAGGATAATTTAATACAAGAAATTCAGGGAAACTGAATTTAAAAAATCTTGCTACCTTATCCGGGACTCGAACCCGGATCTCCTGCTCTCTGGGCAAGTTTGCTGGCCATCCAGTCCCTGCTGAGGTAGCAGGATTTTTTTTATTCTGTTCCCTTTCATTTCTTGTAGAAAAATTTTAAAGTTTGATGTGTTTGTCGATATGGCACTAACCATAGGTTCATAATTGTAGCTGTTTGGCTGCAAGAAGTTTTAAAACTTTAACTAAATATAACTCTCTTAGCATTAATGGATAGTGCTCAATTGAAATTATCCACATCAAAGGAACAGGTAGTACTTAAATTTTATTTCCCAAATTTTATTAATTTACCTTCACCTTGTTCCAGAAATTTCGTTTATAGTGTATGGGGTTGGGGTATAGCGAAAAAATTTTTTTTTTAATTTGTCTTCTGGATTTAATAGGTCTTGAAAATATCAAGTTTAGAGCGAATTTTAATTTCAATTTTGTAAACTTGTTACATTAGTTTATATTCTAAGGACATTAACTAAAAAATCAAATACGCTATTAGAGATTTTCTTAAAGTGCTCTTTAACTGCAGAAATCAAGAGTAGATGGTTAGAGAGGGCCGATTACATATTTTTTGAATGATGAGAAATGAATTAATACAACTGGCATTAAATGTAATTTCCAATATTTTTTGTCCTTTACCAATTTCACGATTAAAAGCATCGTGTAGACAGTAAGGACGACATATGAATTGACTAGGAGGATTAAGAAACCATCACTGCCATCATCAATGGTCTAGAGCCAGCCTCATCGACATTATCTTTCACAAGCAGTTCCTTTTTCTTCTTTATAATAAAATTAATAATTTTTAATCATTTATCCCTATTTCTTAAATTATTCACAAAGTTCAATTAACTCATACAGTTCTTATCAACTTATTCATATATATATATATATATGAGTTAATAAGAACTTAGTGAATAAGTTAAGAAATAGCTCGCTGACAGTTATGTTGAAGAGTATGCCCCTCAAAGAAATCTATGAAACAAAAAGTAAATAAAGGCAGTTTTTATAATATATCAGCGCATGCCTACTTATTAAATAATACATTTAGTGTTTCTTATGTTAATGTATATTCCCTATTGCCAATTGAAGAAATTAGTTGAGACTTATCATGATTATCCAAACATTCTAATTGATGATACCTTATATTATTTCAACAGGAAGAATGAGTCATTTTGCGAAAAATGTAGTAAATGTAAACCGGAAATTTAGAAATGGGTTTGTGATTTGAGGGGAGAAATTCAGCAAAAAGATCAAAGGAGCAGTCTTTGCAACATAAATTGCAGGGGGTGCATTCAGCTCTCTTTGCTACTGTCATCTTTAAGACAGTGAGGAACGCAAGGGCTCTTACGTCCTCGCTGTTCACCAAAGGGAACATCTGGTCTCAGCCAAGAGGCGAGGTTTGTCGTAGATCAAGGAAGCAGTGAGAAAGGGGAAGCGCATCTAAAAGTAGCTTCCTTTAAATAGCGTACACGCAGCTAGACACAGCCTGTCGATGGGTACGTTGAGCGTGTGTGCACCATGAAAGGGGCACCCACGTTCATGGACTGGTGCAGAGTCGGCGGCGATTTCGTTACTCTCTCTCTCTCTCTCTCTCGCTGGAGACAATCATACGACCGTTACGACTCCAGCAGGAGGGGAGCCTGGACAACCCCGGCACGCGCCGCCCTGCCCAAACAACAAAGACCAATGCCAGCTGTCCCTGGAGGCATCTGCTTGCGTCAGTCACCTGACTCTGACTAGCTTTGTGCAGCTAACGTACACGGGAGAAATCTCTTTCTGCACCGGGGTCCTCGGACCACCAGTGGGCCGGGACTCCTTGGCACGAGTCCGAACACCTTGGGCGCAGGTAAGATCCTCATTCAAGGCCTCACCAATAAAATATTGTCCTCGCCGGACAAAGAAATCACAAATCTGCGGTTTCTTCGACATGCTGCCATTTCGAGGACTTTCGGATCCTTTTTGTAGTCGAACCCTGAAAATCTTATAAAATCAGTCTTCAGAAAACATATGAGCTTCCTTACGCTTATACTACCACTGTGAAGGAAATACAGTTATTGAAAAAACTCAATTTCAGTTATCCGGCATTTATATCGTGACAACAGTCATAAAACCTTCTTAGCCTGTGGCATCAGTACGGTGGTAACATTTTTTGGTAAATATCGCGCCATATTTTAGCGCGTCTTTTAAGACCATCAAGAGAGCTGAGATGGCTCTGGATCCGAAGGGGGCAGAATTAAGTGAGAATTAAGAATTAATTAATTACTCCCCACCATACAAATTAACTAAATACAGCCATATATTCTGTAAAAATGAAAATATAGTGTGAAATGCAATGCCTGTTTCCATCACATACACATGAGGAATGCACAAAGCTGTGCGCTATGTTTTATCAATCTATAAGACATAAAATTCCTGTTTTGCCACCAGGGAATCAAATGCATCTTTAAAAAGCAATACAAAAATAACTACATAATCATAGATCTTCAAATTTATAAATGCGATATTGATAAGAGTTTGATAGTGTTTCTCCTTCATAAAGCTAGTCCATTTGTGTGTGTAATTACCATAAGTTTTTGAAGTTTTAATTTTTTCTGAGCTTTTTTTTTCTAGTGAAGCATTTATTAGTTAAGCAAAATTCAATAGAAACTTATAGAACATAAGGTACAGATTATAAAAATTACACGATGGAACTTTGAATTAAATTTTTAAAATGGATCACTTATGAAGTACTTTTCTTTCTTTTTTAATTTATACGTTTATTAATCTTAAATTCTCCAGAATTTAGAAATTAGATAAATAAAGAGATATAATATCTGTTGTAGGGTGAAAACTAGTTTATTGTTTTTAGGTAACTCAAATTAGTATTATCAATAGCATTTGATGATGTAGGTACATAATTTTACAACGAAAAACTTTAATAATAAAAGAAGCAATCTCATATTTCAACATTACGATGTGCAGTTTACTCAAAGTATTTCAAGTATGGAAAAATTATTAAATATTAATTGAAAAATATGTTTTTCAATTGAATTAGTAGAGGGTTCACTCACAATTAATTCGCTTTCCAATAAATGCACTTAAATTTCTTCCGTACGTAATTTAAGAGGGTAATACTGAATTAGCATTATTTAAATGGTTGCAATGACCTATCATAAACATATTTTGGACGAATTTATGAATTATATACGTTTGTAGTTTAAAACTTCTCAGGAAGCTCGATTATTCAATTTCGGAAAGTAAGATTATTGAGAAGATAATTCAATAAGTTAACTCACTTTCAAGAGGTAGTCCAAAAAAAATTATTGTTTTTTTTTTAATCGTTGGTGGTTGGTTGGCCGTCGAGTATTATGCTGGAGAAATTATTCAAGGTTTCAGCCAGGATTAGAAGAAGAAAATACTTCAAAGTTGTTGGGTAATTATATTATTATTGCCAACGTTTCGATATTTAGTTCTGCATTCTGAGATGTGACTATAAACCTCCCTCAGAGATCTCACCAGACATGACCATCGCCATGATGATGACTTACAAGTATAGTCGAAACGTCAGCAATAAATTAAAAAAAATTACCCAACAGCTTTGGAGTATTTTATTTTTCTGATTCTTACTATAACGCTGATTTATTTCTCCATTATTATTATCCCATGAAAATTGAGACGGTCAATAACATCCACCCAGAAAGATTTGGAAAGATGGTCGCATCGTTACATCCACGAAACAAATGAGTAGTAGCTAGTCTGCAACTTATATCTAGACAACATAAATCGGTCTTATGCAGTAGGTCAAAGGAAAATGTGTGATATTTGGTACAGATTTGTAAGTACAGAGAAAAGTCTGAGCTACTTTTGGCCAAAAGAATTAGGAAGTGAAGAAGTCTGATGGGGAAAAGGACAGGTGTTGAAGCTCATGCCAGCCAAAACGTCTCTGCCGGTGGCTGGTAGGTCACAGGTAAAGCTGTACCCCCCCTGGCTGAATGCCTCTACAGAAAATAAATTGTGCTCCAGGACAAAAGAGCACCTCGCGTTCCCCCTTTGTTGGGGGCAAGGAGTCCCTGGTCTCCCCGAGTTATATCTACACGATGGCATGAGCAAAATCTGTGATTCTTTGAAAAATGTGAGGCTGAAAATTGTCAAATTCCTTTTACAATTTTCATAAATTTTGTTACTATGCTTTAAAACTGTAAAATTGGGGACAAATTGTAGATTGAAAACTTTTTTTTTTTTTAATTTTAAATCTTTTAGCGTTTTCGTAACGGGTGTTGCAAACAAAGTAAACAATATAAAGTTTGAATCCTTTTATCCATTGGAATAAGTCTTGTAAAATAAATGTATTTTTATGCAAATACCATAACAAAAAGCTAAGTCGTCTGCTGAGATCATTAGCGATAAAAATGTAATGTTTTAAAATTAACTACGACTTATAGCTACCCACGGTTCTCTCTTGAGGACATGTTCCACCATGAATACTCAAGTCATATTAGACAAGATCATATAGTCATTAAATGACCCGCAGTTCATTATAATGTACTATATCTTCCTTTATTTGTACTCATCGTATAAATATAGAACATTTATTTAAAATTGAATTTATTAGAAATATTTTATGTTGAGGATGTGTTTTGAGAAACAATGACAAGATCATATTTTGACTAACATTTTAATGAATGACATTCTGTTAATAACATGGGTTGATAATAGTAATCCTTCGGATAAAACGTCAATTATAGTCAGGTTGCAGCAAGAATTAAAAATAATGAATTTTATTTCATTTTTAAAATCCAAAGATTCAACTATTAATCAAGCCATTACAAGAGCTAAAATAGAAATGAAAAATGTTTCTTCCCTGTATGTGGTAAAATTGTATCCTATAAATTATATTATACTAAACCATATAATGCACTAAAATATAACACTAAGAGTGTCCACTTTAAAATAATTTGAAAAATATTAGTTTAATTTATAAGCACATCAAGTCTTTTATTTTACTAACATTTTAGGTAAATTACATATTTTGCTCGACATTATGCACCAGTCCCCTCATACCATCTGTTTTTATGGCTCAATATATCACTTACATAACGAAAACAAATAAATGAGAAACGTTCCTTCTATATATGTGATAAAATTGTATTCTATAAAGTATACAGAAAATGCAAGGAAGCCAGAAAAAAAAACTCACTACCTCGGCTGGGACACGAACCCGGGTCTCCTGTTTTCCGGGTAAGTATACTCACCACTGTAGCATGCTTGCCCGGAAAGCAGGAGACCCGGGTTCGTGTCCCGGCTGAGGTAGTAAGATTTCTTTTCTGGCTCCCTTGCATACCTTGTATGAAATTTAACATGGGATTACATACCACATCTAATATCATTATCTATAGAGTATAGTATACTAAACTACATACTGCACATAGCACTAGTACAGCCGCAGCAAGAGTATCAAATTTTCTTTACTCTCCCCTTGTATTCCAATGTCATATTTTTCACATAGCACTTGATTTGTATGCTCTCTTTGTTCCCTGTATTTGTATTTGTATGACCGATTTTGCTCCCTGTTACAGTTTTTTTTCTCAATTAAATTATGTTTACAATAATTGCTTGAAAAAAAATATCGAATGGCGTTTACTACAACTTTAAAATGTTTAATATGAAAGGTACAAAAATTCGATAGAAATCAATATTATTAAATATGTTTTCGACGCCTCACAAGATCACAAGACAGATTGGGCTTAGGGTGTAATGGATGTGGGCTATAGGAAGAATTTGAGCGTTAGGGAATCAGGTCAAGATCAAAAGGATGATATTAAGGAAAGTAGCTTGGAGAGTTGAGCCTTCTCTCTTTTCACAGGGCCAGCCTCAACCAACATACCTTATATTATTCTTTATCCTTTTCGGCTTCTAACATCACATGTCATTTACCCATACCTCTGCTAATCTCTAGCAAGTATGGGAAATGGGCTTAGCTGTCGCAACTTCTGAGTGACGTTCGCAGACACCAGCTGCTACCCACTGGCCGTGGTATGATGACCCCTCCGTTGCCCACGACCGGTGGTTGGTGCCGGCGGCACCTCAACGACATCATGGCAGCCACCCACGAACGGACCCCACAGCCAGCAGTCTTCCCGTAACCCACCCCACTGTATTTTATCGCCGATCCTTACCGACCATGTTACGACGAGACTGCTTCACCAACTCCATCGTAAACCTTCTGTCATTTATAACGCCCTTCCCTAGTCGGGGGAAGTCCAACAACTTTATTGAGGGGAGATACCTCTTTATGATGAGCCCCTCTATTTTTATTTCCTACTGAGCGATCCTCTGGAAAATTATTTCGGAACATTGTCCAATAACAATCGTCCATTTTATCTTGCAGGTTATGTGTTAATTTGATATCCACTTGTTAATAGAGTATACATGTCTACTGAAGGAGAATACACAAGTTAATTCCTAAATATAACATTTTTTTCCTGCCAATGTAATCTATATTATCATGCTTAAAAGCGTCCGTCTTCATAGGGAGCCTACCTTGAGCATACCTTGTGTGATATGATGAATTCTTTCGTCCCTTCCTGCTTTATATACACACACACACACACACACACACACACACATACATATATATACACACGCACACAAANTATATATATATATAGTTATATAATATAACGTTTGAAAAAAGTCGAGGTCAGTCAGGGATCCGATCATAGAAGCTGAAGAATTAAAAACTGATTTGTAAACAGTAAAGTGTTTTTATTTTCGCTACTATTTCGGCCTAAATTTCAGGCCTTTATCAGGGCTGAGTATCAAAAGAAAACATCCACAAATAATAAGAAAAATGTGTATATATGTATATATACTTATATTTGTTTATGAGCTGTTAAACACAGTGTTCAAGACCGGCCAGAAGATGACATTCTTACGTCGAATGCACTACATTCGAATCCAACCATTGAAGTGAGTCGTCCTTTGCTCCAACAACTTTCACATGTGCTTTACTCTACTATGAAAGCCTAAAAAAAAATTGTATAATCCTTTTAGCATATTAAAAATGAAAATCTTTAATAAAACTATCCTTCTACCCTTCATCATGACTTTAATATTCCTTTCGTCCAAGATCTCATCTCCACCCGCTTCAGAGCAAGCTTCCATTTCACTCTATTCCAGATGCCACATCCCTGTCGTCGGACTCCAATCCTTACAATCCTCCCTGGCGACTTGAACGGAGAACCTCCTGGGTCTTAACGCCTAAACTTAATAGTAGTGGGGTCGATGTTCACTTATTTATTTTATTGTTTTGTTTTTTTAAATTTATTTATTTTTTCAATTGGAATTTCTTTATGCTATCAAATAACAGGATGTTAATAACAGAATGTAATAAATAAAGATTTATTAATTTAAAGAAAAAGTTATCATTAAGGAATGTATTTCAAGCAGATTATAAGATTAGGATGAATATACGATTAAGATAAAACATAGTAAAAGTCTAATTTGATTTGAGCTGGCAAAAGCTATGAGGTTACCCTAATATTTAAAAAACTTTACGACTTTAAATGTTGTTCTTCCTTTAAACCCTCTGACCAACTTTACAAGCCATTACCACACTTATATAGCCGTTTATAAAAAAAGAACTTAAATGCAGAATTTGGTACTTCTATTTTATAAATTATAGACCCTAAGCTCAAACATGCACGCGCATGTGTTTTCTCTTTTACTTTCTCATAGTAACACTAAGATAAAGCCGTTTATTCAAAAATGTGTATGTTCCACATAGAGTATTACATGCAAAATGCACTCATGTTTATTTACATAAATCACAATAAATCGCCAGTTATGACCCCTCTAATATACTTCTAAGAAGACGGGAAGGTGTATACAGATATAAGGTCCACTATTGCCCTAAAAATAACTTGAGTACTGACCATGTTCATAATTAACAAAAAACCATTTGATCATGATCACAATTAACAACAAACCATTCTTTTGACTACCCCTGTGCAGTATCAATGTGGACAAAGTAAGAAACTGTTCCTAACAATAACTTAACTGATCACATTAAGTAATGATATGAAAATCAAAAGGGCATTTGCCCACCATCCATCACTGCCCAAGAGAGTATATAAATCCATCTGAACCCTTCAATTATTAAGATCTCCAGAATTAACTAAAAAGTCTTATACATTTCTCCTTTAATAAAAATTAAAGAAAACAATTATTCCTCACATATTATTTTAAATAAATAATCAAAACTAATACATAAATCCTGAAGAAAAACATACATTAAATCACTCCAATAACTGAAAGTCAGATCGAATGCGTCAACATAAATATAAAAAAGATCTCATATCATAAGCAAATTAAAAAAAAAATTCTAAAAGAATAAATTAATTTGCTTTTCCTTTTGCCTCATTCTTTAAATTTATGACGTAAAATATCATAAATAAACTGGTTTGATAATAAATTTATCTTGTTTTAATTACTTTGTTTTTGTCCAAATGAAATATAGTCCACTTGACGATTTCTGATTTCATTACAACTCTTTCCAGCTGAGCTATCTTGCGAAACTCATGTACAGTAATAAATTTAGNTAAGATAAAGCCGTTTATTCAAAAATGTGTATGTTCCACATAGAGTATTACATGTAAAATGCACTCATGTTTATTTACATAAATCACAATAAATCGCCAGTTATGACCCCTCTAATATACTTCTAAGAAGACGGGAAGGTGTATACAGATATAAGGTCCACTATTGCCCTAAAAATAACTTGAGTACTGACCATGTTCATAATTAACAAAAAACCATTTGATCATGATCACAATTAACAACAAACCATTCTTTTGACTACCCCTGTGCAGTATCAATGTGGACAAAGTAAGAAACTGTTCCTAACAATAACTTAACTGATCACATTAAGTAATGATATGAAAATCAAAAGGGCATTTGCCCACCATCCATCACTGCCCAAGAGAGTATATAAATCCATCTGAACCCTTCAATTATTAAGATCTCCAGAATTAACTAAAAAGTCTTATACATTTCTCCTTTAATAAAAATTAAAGAAAACAATTATTCCTCACATATTATTTTAAATAAATAATCAAAACTAATACATAAATCCTGAAGAAAAACATACATTAAATCACTCCAATAACTGAAAGTCAGATCGAATGCGTCAACATAAATATAAAAATGATCTCATATCATAAACAAATTAAAAAAAAAAAAAATTCTAAAAGAATAAATTAATTTGCTTTTCCTTTTGCCTCATTCTTTAAATTTATGACGTAAAATATCATAAATAAACTGGTTTGATAATAAATTTATCTTGTTTTAATTACTTTGTTTTTGTCCAAATGAAATATAGTCCACTTGACGATTTCTGATTTCATTACAACTCTGTCCAGCTGAGCTATCTTGCGAAACTCATGTACAGTAATAAATTTAGATCATTTAAGGGGGTGATTAGCTCTCGAATTTCAGACACGCGAACTTGGAAGAGATTTAGGGGACGCCGAAGAGAGAGTAAACTCACTCATCAACCTCAAGACTTCCTGCAGTCTACGCTGCCTTAGTGAGATGTCTTCAGTTGTCTGCCAAAAAATATTAATAAATATCAGCTACAATGCGTTTGATTGATTTATTTAGTATAAATAATACACTTACATGTAAATATTCAACAACACAAATTTCGTACAATTTAGTGCACATTTCAAGATCGACTGCTGACATATTTACCTGAACACAATCCGGCACCGAATCCTATAAATGCGTTATGCATGTGACTACTGTGTAATGCATTTTAATATTGTGTTTAATATTATATACATAATTATTTATTTATTTTCGTAATATGCTTATTCTAAGTAGGATTGGTAAAAAAAATTGTTAAATTTTTCTAAAGACTTGAGTCATGGTACCAACATGAATAGCCTGATTTTCCTCCGAGAAATCTGCTAAGGAATTTAAGAGTCCGCTAAGCACGGGCTACATAAACCAAACAAATTCCTCGGACCCTTATTTAATAAATATTTGCTCAAATATTTGAACAATTCATGTAAACCTCACAATTAATTTATTATTATTTCTACCACCAATGAATATAGAACTCTCATACCATCTATTCTCCGTCTTCATTGGTTTCTGCAAACCAATGAAGACGGAGAATAGAAGGTATGAGGACTCACAATTACTGTTACGATTTTGGGAAAGAAACAAAAGAAAGTCTGTAGCGCAAGAGCTGTGTAATCTAAAGAGATTTCCCATACTTAATTAAAGCGGATATAAACGAGACTAAACAGCTGATAATGCTTTTTTTGTTTTTTTTTGCTAAAAAAAAAAAAAAAAAATTTTAAAAGCCGAAAAGAATTATGTTGGTAAAAGTTAATATTTCTTGTTGGATGAGGGTCAGTGCCCAATTGTCGAAATTAATTTTTTTCATCCTTATTGTGGGCATTTGAAAAAAAAAAATAGATATCAAATTATAGAAAATCTTATTATGGATCTATTGTTTCGTTTTAGCTAATACTAATAATAAGGACGATATTGGTAACTTCCGTTTGGTCTCCCTGAAAACTACCCCTCTTGCATTATGTGCTACCTACATTAAATACATCTACCTGTTTTCGCTACATTAATTAGTATCCTAGGTGGAAAAGTAGACGAAAGAGGTCCATAAATAAAATTTATCCATTAATTCTGCCAAATTTATAATGAAAATCTAAAATTGGTTGGCTGTTTGAGAAGTTATAGTTATTCAGAAGAGTGGGATGAACTGTCGAATGCGACCACCCCCTTAAAATTGTCTAGAAACATTTTTTGTGCATTTTTAAACGATTTCCAGAAATTTTTGTGAAATGGTCAATATTTGCAGTTATACCTCACTTCCATTCATATACATTTGTAATTTGCAGGTAGTACAAGTATTTACCAGCAGATCGCACACTTTCCATTCACGCAACATATTTATTCTGGATACATGATGTTATTTCCACGAGGACTGACTGAGTCTGAAAACCCTGATAGGCCCCACTGAAGTAGGTTCCCCACGAATGCATGGAGGGACAGCGCGCTTAGGAAGGCACCCTACGACAAGTGAGGGCTCTCCCGACATCTGGCGGAGGTCAGACGAACTACACAGGGCGGGATCCACCCCTCCCTATTAGCGGCAGAGTGTCACCACCAACCTGTTCCGCCCTCCATCATTCCCCATCAGAATTTTTCAATCGTATTCTTATTATTATTATTATTTTTTTTTTTAAATTCCCTCCCTATCCTATCTCCTTATTTCTATTTATGTTTTTAATTGGTATATTTCAA
>KZ808675.1:157830-172547 GCA_000696205.2 Oncopeltus fasciatus | reverse complement strand
TTCCTGCCCAAATATTGTTATATACTTTGTAAAATGTAATCTTGGTTTCCATTAAATTGATTTTTGTGATTCTCGAACTATTGAGGTAAATAAGAATTTATAAGTAATTTGATATTACTAATTCATGCGGATAAATTCAAGAAAATTGTTAGGACAGTTCTGAAGAATATATCTGTTTCAGAAAGGAAATGCGGTATCTTGGTTTGAAAAAATTATTTGATTATTACATTTATTAAATTAGATTTAGTTGACAGTTAGGTATCAGGAGAATAAAGAGCAATCCATTTCACCGGGGAGTTATTTTCTAGGGCGTTCATGAATTTTAATAAAATACCAATCAGGTTGTTCGTAAGGGAATCTTTGGGGAGGGAGGGACAAATAAATTGCTCTACATTTTTGGAATGCAAATTGACCCCTGACTCTCAGGCAGGGGGGTAGTTAACACATTATTATGGCGAATAACTTCTTAAGTAATTATAGAAAATTACCACGACTCTTAGAGGTCTTAGTGGTGGCGGCTCTTGCCTGTTTGGAATTTTTAGTAGTGCTTGAAGAGTTAGGCTTCCTTGCCCGCCATCTCCCCTCCAATTACGAACGGTAAACATTCTACCTCTCTATCGGCTTATAAAATTTAATTAAATTCCTATTCCTTTTTAGTAGGTGTCGAAGGTGATCTTTAAACAGTTTCCTCTAATTTTTTGGAGAAAAAAAATTAATTTATAGATGAGATTTTCGTTCAAATTTTAAATAATTTTAATAGTTTTATATTATATTGTCTAATTTGCAGAACTTTGTAACTCAAACAAGAGACTGGAACTGATTGAGAATGATTGAACCTGAAAATGTTCTGAGATAAAGTAGGATAAAGAAGACTAATAAAGTAATTAATATGTTATTATTTATTGGTGGGGAAAATATACTTTTGTTTCATGCCAATAAGGTGATATTAATGTGCTTTGTCTTTTAATCCTTATACAGTTAAGACATACTGAAGTATTTTAAAGGTCAAGGCCTAAAAATAATTATATATATATATATATATGTATTCAGCTCATCGTTAACAAAGTGATGAATATGGAGATAAGTTCTTAAGAAATTTCAAGAGCCAAAATTTGGTTATTCGTTTTCGCTACAGTGATTTTAATTTAGTTTAAATTATAAATCTTCATCATGTTGGCAAAACTATATAAACTCAAAAACATTTCGAAAAAAATCTAGGCTTAAATCATCTCGCGGCATCATTCATTAACTAAATATTGACCAGATTGCAGTTTTGTGACATTTACATAAAATGTGACATCAAAAGAAGATCGGTATATGACATACATATGAATTAGCTGAAAACATTGAAATGGATAGAGTTTTTATATGTGCGTCGCTAAAATCACTAATTTTAGTTTTGTGAACTAACCAGAGTAGTTTTTAACAAAACTCTTTAACAAAAAATAACTAAAATTGCCAGAATCTACGTTATAATAAAATTAATTCTTATATGATAAAAAACTAATACAAAAATGAATATAAGGCTAACTTCAGTTAATTTGTTTATGAATTAAAAGAAGTTATAATTAACTTATCAGGTTAATTGTGATAATCAATAAATTGTCATTTTATTGGTTCGTAAATGTCGTACTTACATATAATGTTTTATTGTAAATGAAAGAAATAAAGAAATAATATAAATAAAAATGTTCAAGAAAGTAATTTATTATTATGTGTTGCATATAATGTAGGTATGGACCTTCTCATGGAATAGGTACGAGAAGAAAAATTTAATTATTGACCTGGTCAATTGCACGTCTTTTCAACAGGTAATTTGGTATTGGTGAAAACCTGATGACTTTCATTAAATTTTGAATCGGTGAAGACATCCAAAGCGATCTCACTTTTTCTACACCATTCTCTAAAAATGGTTGTGAATTAGCTGCAACTAATGCATCCCATTGTAAAGGCAATGGTCAAAAAACGAACTGTGGAGTCGTGAGCCGTTCAGGATCCGATGTCAACAACACTAACTGAACATGTTGACAACAAACAACAAATTTCAAATTCTGTTAAAAATGTAAAAAATTAAATTAAAATAAATCATTTTGTTTTCGTCTTCTTAAATAAACTTAAAAAGGTTTTTTTATTAGTCTTGAAACAAAAGCAAAGAGGATAAATGATTTACTCTGTTGTCTAAGCAAGGACTGTCTTTAATTTGCAAATATGAAAATTGTTTGCTGTTTTCACAGCTGACTTTCCCTCGGAAAGCAATGTGTTTTTAAGAATTATGGCTGTAGCTCTGGAATTTTTCCGAATATTCTGCAGGCTNTTTTTTTTTTTTTTTTTTTTTTTTTTTTTTTTTGTTTCCTGCCCAAATATTGTTATATACTTTGTAAAATGTAATCTTGGTTTCCATTAAATTGATTTTTGTGATTCTTGAACTATTGAGGTAAATAATAATTGATAAGTAATTTGATATTACTAATTCATGCGGATAAATTCAAGAAAATTGTTAGGACAGTTCTGAAGAATATATCTGTTTCAGAAAGGAAATGCGGTATCTTGGTTTGAAAAAATTATTTGATTATTACATTTATTAAATTAGATTTAGTTGACAGTTAGGTATCAGGAGAATAAAGAGCAATCCATTTCACCGGGGAGTTATTTTCTAGGGCGTTCATGAATTTTAATAAAATACCAATCAGGTTGTTCGTAAGGGAATCTTTGGGGAGGGAGGGACAAATAAATTGCTCTACATTTTTGGAATGCAAATTGACCCCTGACTCTCAGGCAGGGGGGTAGTTAACACATTATTATGGCGAATAACTTCTTAAGTAATTATAGAAAATTACCACGACTCTTAGAGGTCTTAGTGGTGGCGGCTCTTGCCTGTTTGGAATTTTTAGTAGTGCTTGAAGAGTTAGGCTTCCTTGCCCGCCATCTCCCCTCCAATTACGAACGGTAAACATTCTACCTCTCTATCGGCTTATAAAATTTAATTAAATTCCTATTCCTTTTTAGTAGGTGTCGAAGGTGATCTTTAAACAGTTTCCTCTAATTTTTTGGAGAAAAAAAATTAATTTATAGATGAGATTTTCATTCAAATTTTAAATAATTTTAATAGTTTTATATTATATTGTCTAATTTGCAGAACTTTGTAACTCAAACAAGAGACTGGAACTGATTGAGAATGATTGAACCTGAAAATGTTCTGAGATAAAGTAGGATAAAGAAGACTAATAAAGTAATTAATATGTTNGACATATAATATGCAGTTTCTGAAAAACCTATATTTTTTTTTCTTGTTTCAGGTACGTACTGACAGTATTATTAATACTCTGAAAACAGATGATAATATTGCCAGGGTTAGTATTTAAAGCAAATATTATATGTTACTACTGTTATTCATAAATGTGTCTTGCAAACGTACTTGAGCCAACTTTTTGCTTTAAGCAGGGTAATCTTATTTTAAATCATTGGAACTGAATTAGTTTAAAATTTAGTTGTGTCATAAACGTGAGGAAGAGCCTCTTCATCTAGAATGTTGTGTAGTAAATTTACATTTATTTAAATAAATAAACATAGATATAATTATGACTTTCTGCTTGTCAAATATGTTGTAATTTAATGGCTTATTTTAATATGCATATATAGAAAAAAAAAGTAAATAGAATGTTATTTTGCAGGGAGAAAGAGCCCATTGACCCTACTCCCAGTAGATTTAGGCGTCAAGGCCAAATAGGTCGTGAGGCTATCTTCGTTTTTAATCGTTGGGGAGATTTGTAAGGATTGGAGTCCGACGAAAGGGTTATGGCATGTGAATAAGGGTGATGTGAAAGCTTGTTATGGAAGAGTGTAAAGCGGGTGGAGATTAGATCTTGGACGAAAGGAATATTAAAGTCGTGATGAAGGGTAGAGTTGGACACATAATATGGAGCGTCTGCAATTATTCTGAGCACTTTGGACTGAAAGGAATGAATTCACTGCATGTTTGAAGGTTTATCGGCATCTCGGAGTTCTGCACCGTACGTCCAGCCACCAGCGCCTCAGACGTAGGAGTTATGTGTACTGCGTCAGTTTGTTCTCTGTTGTGATCTGTAAACGCCTGCTTGTAAGAGTCCGTAGCGTCTGTTGAGTTCTTGTCGCTTACGTTTAATATGCTCGCCCCTAATCTCAAAAGTAAATTAATTTTTTTTTCAAAACTAGTAGATAAAGGTTAACATACAAAACAATTTTGATTCACTTATGTTTCCCCGTGTCGAATAGGTGTTTATAGGAGCTTTCCAACACATCCGCTGATGACTTCTTCAGGGCTGAGTGGAGATTACATGCCTAGAGAGCTTTTATGCATGAATGGGAATCGAATCTTGACTGAGTCAGCCTTCCCATCGGTTGGCTCTTATCAGTTTATTTTTAGAGATTTCGTACTGGCTTCTGTTATTGCTGGTAGCTGTTTTGATAATTCTGCCGGGTAGTGCCGGTTTCCAGTTTGACTTGGAGAATATCTTTCTTCGCTATTAACGTTATTTAGTTATTTTCATTATTTCATCGGTTGCTCTAATTGTTCAGCGGTAGTATTTAGTCTTCCTAGCCAGATTAATGGAGATCCCAAACTAGGAAAGGGTGTGGTGGGTAGTGTCTACTAAATATTCCGCTAATGCGTCTCTTCTTCTTGTCAGAAATGTCTTCCTTGAGTCTTGTGCCTATAATTCTTCCAGTTTTCCCAATACTTGAATTCCTGTAGTCTTAGCTAACCCTAGGAGAAAGTCGGCCATTTTTCAGCCTAAGATGTATGTCGTTTTGATCTGCTTTTTGAGGATCCTGGCTATTCTTCTGCAGTTCATTAACATAAGGAATGTTAATATGGTCTCTGAATTCTTCTGTGACTAATTCTAATCTTTCTTGCAGCTTAGAATAAGCGAAAAACGCTTTTTCGGCATAATCAAGCATCACGAACAATCTACGGATAAGAAAATATTTTCTCTCATACCTTATATTCTCCGTCTTCATTGGTTTCTGTACTAATTAAAAAATACACACATATATATATATAGAAATCAAGTTTAAAAAAATGAAGAAAGAACCTAGCGTGTACTTCACTTGATGGAGAAGCTGCCCAATAGCAGAACTCGTTAATCTCTATTTACAATACACAGGTTGTTTTTTTGTTTTTTTTTTTTGTTTTTTTTCATATTATTTTTATGAATTGTTGAAAATGAGGTCACGAGGCCATTTCTTATTCAGGATACATGGTAGATTGTCAGAATGGGTAATACTGGATAGTGTTTGGGCTAAAGGATTGGGATGCATGGAAAGGACAGAGTGGAATTTATAAAAACGGCTTGTAATGATGTCCTTAACTAAAGGGATTTTGAGGTCATTGTGTAGTAAGGAGTTAGCGACGTAATAGGGTGCATCAACTATGATTCTGAGGATTTTGGATTGGAAGGAATGTATTCTTTGGATGTTGTATGGTTTAGCAGTTCCCCACAGTTCGACTCCATAAGTCCAAATAGGTCTCAGTAACGTCTTATAAATGGTAAGTTTATTGGTCACAGTTAAGGTTGACTTGCGGCTTAGTAGCTAGTCAAGTTGTCCAAATCTCCTATTTAGATCCTGTCTTTTGATTTTCGGATGTGTGTTCCATGTTAGACGGGAGTCAAGATTATTAAGAGGTACCTTACGCACAAACCTCTATTAATAAAAGTTTATTTTAACTTCAATTACTATGAATTAATTAATGACATATAATATGCAGTTTCTGAAAAACCTATATTTTTTTTTCTTGTTTCAGGTACGTACTGACAGTATTATTAATACTCTGAAAACAGATGATAATATTGCCAGGGTTAGTATTTAAAGCAAATATTATGTGTTACTACTGTTATTCATAAATGTGTCTTGCAAACGTACTTGAGCCAACTTTTTGCTTTAAGCAGGGTAATCTTATTTTAAATCATTGGAACTGAATTAGTTTAAAATTTAGTTGTGTCATAAACGTGAGGAAGAGNGAGGCTTTTTTTGAAGCTTATATACAATATTTTTGTATTTTGTTTTGGTACTTTTCGCAATCAATCATACGTCACGACTGAATAAAATACATTATTGAGAGGTTGGTGTTGGCAACAAGGTACAACGTAATGACATACATAGAATCTACTATTAATTGTGATTGTTGGAGAAATGGAATTTTTTTTTTAATTATTAAACTTTTATTTATTTATTACATTCTGTTAAATGAAAATATTTTGTAATTTTTTCAAAATGAAGTAAAAATGACATTCAATGTCAATCACATGAGGTGAGAAGGTGAACAATGACACTACTCTCAATTTATTTACAGACCATGTCCCCAGGAGGTCACTGGGCCATCTTCGTTTGAGGATTGTATGGGTTGGAGTTGGAAGACATGGTCTGTGCTAGAGGATTAGGATGGTATTGCAGATTACTGTGGAAAAGAATGAAGTGGGAAGTAATGAGGTCTTGAACAAAAGGAATATTAAGATCGTTATGAAGGGATGAATTGGATACGTAATAGGGAGCATTTGTTATTATTCTCAGGGTTTCGGATTGAAAGGACTGGTTTCTTTGGATTTTGGAAGGCTTGTTAGAAATTAGCTACATAATTTTGTTGGCGTTGCTTGCATCTCTAAAGCAAAAAGGCTTAAAATAGATATATATTTCTACTTCAACGCAGATAAATAACAGTTAGTGTCTTCGCCTAAAAGCTCCAAAAACTAGTTTAAGGAAGGAAGAATTTGCCGTAAAGGGAAGTCTGGTTGACCCTACATTATCTTTAGGTCCCCTCTTCCCTCTCCCCACCCACTTCTCCCTCTTTCGTGGAGAACTGAGCGCTAAGTTGTGGAGAGAAGAATGTAGAACTTTGTCCATTCGTCATTCCACCCCCCACCCTTCTCCGCTCTGATGAACAACTCATTATCCACAGTTGTGCTTTTATATCGTCTAGCCAGGATAAGCATCACCTCCGTTTTATATTAGGTAACGAGGGAATCCATTCAAACTTTTTGTTCCGTTACGACCGCTCTCATCCCGGCGAACTTCAAACGCGATGGGGGTGTATAGTTTTATCTACGGGGAAGTGGGGAGTTCCTGTAGGAAGTTCAGGTCTTCAATTTGCCGAGCAGATTTCCTTCATTGAAGCCATGAGCGTAAAAGAGAGAGGTCACTAAACCTGAAATGTATACTAACCGGAAATGTATCCAGATATATAGCAAATATATCGTAAAAACCTTCCTTACTAAGCTTTTTCGTAAATGTTTTGTAAGGCATACATTTAAAGAAATTGAATTTTGCCCCTATTATGTTTTATAAACATTTCCGTGCCCCAGAATAACATTAAAAATATAACTTTTGTTATACTAACAAAGATAATATTATCTCCTTATTATTATTATTATTGCATTAGTAGACAGTCTGATACCAAAATAAATCCTAACACTCCTGACTCCTATCGCGCCATAATAAAATACCTTAAAGACACAAAAGCCGAGTACCACTCGTACCAGCTCCAAGAAGATCGTGTACTTCGAGTAGTAATTCGATATCTTCACCACACAACTCCCACTGAGACAATAACAGAAGAACTCTTAGAGCGCGGGTTCNTGTTTAATATCTTTACAGTTTCAGTGAGATTAGAGTTAACTGTAGAAAAATATCAATTTTGTTTCTGAATGTTGGCCATTTTCTACATTTTCTAGTGACAGAGCCACCTCTCTTTCTCTACTGACCTTAGAAATGATTATTAACTAGTTAAAGCCCAAATTTCTAATTAGAAGATAGGGTTTATACAAATGCAGAGAAATTTGTACTAAGAAATGAGTAATCTAGGAGTGAATTCTAATACTTTGGTCTATGGCTTTCTCAGCACTCTTCTCAAGGCTCTCGATACGACAGAACATACAGCATGAAATATGTTGGATTCAGCTCATATTTCATTTATATTTCTTAGAAAGAATAAAAGGATTTGTTCTTGAGGATCGCAAATTCTGCGTTCCAGTCTAAAATTACGTCAGATTTATTTTTAAATAAATCTTGTTACAATTTTATCTTATATCAAAATATTATTTGATTGGTTGTTGGAATTTTTTTTTAATTATTAAACTTTTATTTATTTATTACATTCTGTTAAATAACATTTTGTAATTTTATCACCACATTGAATTTAAAATAAAATGACATTCAATGTCAATCACATGAGGAGAGAAGGTGACCAATATCACCACTCTCAAATTATTTACAGGCTATGTCCCCAGGAGGTCACGGGGCCATCTTCGTTTGAGTCGACGGGGAGGGTTGTAGGGGTTGGAGTTGTAATGGCAGTTTACTGTGGAAAAGGGTGAAGCGAAAAGGACAAAGTCTTGAACAAAATGGATGTTAAGATCGTGGTGAAGGCATGAGTAATAGGGAGCATTTGCAATTATTCTCAGGGTTTTGGATTGAAAGGACTAGATTCTTTGGAGGTCGGAAGGCGCCATGCCTTCCCCAAATTTCTACTCCGTAAGTCAAGATTGGTCGCAATAAGGTTTTGTAGAGCGTCAGTTTGTTTTCTANCGTATGTATTCGGCCAGAAGATGGACAATGTCCGAAAGCGCTCGCCAACGGGAGATGGTGTACAGAAACCAATGAAGACGGAGAATATAAGGTATGAGAGTTCTATATTCATTGGTGGTAGAAATAATAATAACCCTTTAGATTATTTACCTAAAAAAATATTTATTTAGAAACACATAACATATATTATTTAGCTAGCATTGCAAATTAAGAGGCTTTTTTTAAGCTTATATACAATATTTTTGTATATTGTTTTGGTACTTTTGGCAATCAATCATACGTCACGACTGAAAAAAGAGGTTGGTGTTGGCTACAAGGTACAACGTAATGACATACATAGAATCTACTATTAATTGTGATTGTTGGAGAAATGGAATTTTTTTTTTAATTATTAAACTTTTATTTATTTATTACATTCTGTTAAATGAAAATATTTTGTAATTTTTTCAAAATGAAGTAAAAATGACATTCAATGTCAATCACATGAGGTGAGAAGGTGAACAATGACACTACTCTCAATTTATTTACAGACCATGTCCCCAGGAGGTCACTGGGCCATCTTCGTTTGAGGATTGTATGGGTTGGAGTTGGAAGACATGGTCTGTGCTAGAGGATTAGGATGGCATGGCAGATTACTGTGGAAAAGAATGAAGTGGGAAGTAATGAGGTCTTGAACAAAAGGAATATTAAGATCGTTATGAAGGGATGAATTGGATACGTAATAGGGAGCATTTGTTATTATTCTCAGGGTTTCGGATTGAAAGGACTGGTTTCTTTGGATTTTGGAAGGCTTGTTAGAAATTAGCTACATAATTTTGTTGGCGTTGCTTGCATCTCTAAAGCAAAAAGGCTTAAAATAGATATATATTTCTACTTCAACGCAGATAAATAACAGTTAGTGTCTTCGCCTAANATACATATTTTTATTAATTTATTTACTGAAAACTGTTACTCATAACATTATGTAAATAAATTAAAAAGTAATAACAGTAATAAATAAGGAAATTTGAACGAGGAAAGTGTTCAATGGCCCCTCCCTTAAATTAATTAATTTTGTATACACTCAATGTTTCCAAGAGGTCCCGGGGCCAATTTCGTTTTAGTCGACAGAGAGGATAGTAGGGAATTCTGTTGGAGGGCAGAGCTTGTGCTAATAGGTTTGGCAGTAGACAGTGGATAAGGAAGAAGCGGTATTGAATGAGATCTTGGACTGGAGGGATATTGAAGTCGTGGTAAAACGATGAATTAGATATGTATTATTGAGTATTTTCTATCATTCCGATGATTTTGGATTGGAAGGAATGGATTCCTCTGTTGTTTGGAAGGATTTACTGCACCTCTGAGTTATGCACCGTACACCAGCAAACTGCACCTTATTGGTTGCAGTGAAGTCCTGTAGAGAACTTATATACTATGAGTTTTAAGTTTCAATTCATTAATTTCTGAATTGGAATCCTTTTATTTAGATTTATTTTTACCTGTCCCTGTTCAAATTTCAAATTATTATGACATTAAAAAAAAGTTTAAATAAATAGTTATTTTCTTGAAATAAGAATGACTTTGAAATGGCAACTCTTACCGACTATAGGCATCTCTTATTTGTTAAACGCATTGAAAAGAACACTATTAGATTAATATTGTATTTGTTGTGGTACTGGTTAACCCCACATTAATTTTGCACACGAAAGTAGAGGGCGTAGAATTTAATGAATTATCTGGCTAGCCTCGGTGAAGCGAATGGTAGCATGCTTGCCCAAAAAGCAGGAGATCCGAGTTCGAGTCCCGGCTGAGATAGCAAGATTGTTTTATTTTATTCCCTTGCATTCATTGTATAGAAAACTGTTAGTTGTCAATGTTTATTACGTAGCTCATCGAATTGTGATCAAAAAGTTGATTGGCGCATCGTTGAAATATTTTTATTTTATTATGAATATAATGCGAAAATCATGTCTACAGTTTTAAAATAAATTTTAAACTCGAATAGAAGCAATAAGACTGAAAAATTGTAATTTAAATTATGATTTTAGTTGTGCTATTTAATCCCACGTTAGATTTAATACAAGAAATGCAAGGAAGTTAGAATAAAAAAAAATCTTACTACCTCAGCAGGGACACGAACCCGGGTCTTCTGCTTTCTGGGCAAGTATGCTGACCACTACACCACCGACGCTAGCTAGATAACACTGCACAACAAAAAAATATTTTTTGAATGTTTCCTACACTAAATCAGTCTATTTCTACTAATTTTGGGGTGATAAAAACGAAAATAACATTGAAATATTTTTATTAGCTCTGGTTTTTGAGATATACANTTAATTACTGCTGTATATAATTTACAATCATTAATACACAAACAAAGACCGATGACTCACTCTTGCATCCATATACATTTATGTATATATACAATTTTTTGGTTTATTTATTTACTGCAAACTGTTACGCATAACATTATGTAATTAATTTACCATTTCATCTTCCGGGTTGGACCGAGTCTGACGACCGACGAAGCCTACGTGAACATTATGTAATTAAATTAAAAAGTAATAACAGTAATAAATGAGGAAATTTGAACGAGGAAAATGTTTAATGGCCCCTCCCTTAAATTAAATACACTCAATGCTTCCAAGAAGTTTGAGGCCAATTTCATTTTAGTCGACAGGGAGGGTAGTAGGGAAATCTGATGGAGGGCAGGGCTTGTGCTAATAGGTTTGGCAGTAGACAGTGGAAAAGGAAGAAGCGGTATGGAATGAGATTCTGGACTGGAGGGATATTGAAGTCGTGGTCAAACGATGAATTAGATATGTATTAGAGAGTATTTTCTACCATTCCGAGGATTTTGGATTGGAAGGAATGGATTCCTCTGTTGTTTGGAAGGATTTACTGCACCTCTGAGTTATGCACCGTACACCAGCAAACTGCACCTTATTGGTTGCAGTGAAGTCCTGTAGAGAACTTATATACTATGAGTTTTAAGTTTCAATTCATTAATTTCTGAATTGGAATCCTTTTATTTAGATTTATTTTTGCCTGTCCCTGTTCAAATTTCAAATTATTATGACATAAAAAAAGTTTAAATAAATAGTTATTTTCTTGAAATAAGAATGACTTTGAAATGGCAACTCTTACCGACTATAGGCATCTCTTATTTGTTAAACGCATTGAAAAGAACACTATTAGATTAATATTGTATTTGTTGTGATATTTAACCCCACATTAATATTTTACACGAAAGTAGAGTGCGGGGAATTTAATGAATTATCTGGCTAGCCTCGGTGATGCAAATGGTAGCATGCCAAGCATGTCCGGAAAGCAGGAGATCCAGGTTCGAGGTCTGGCTGAGGTAGTAAGATAGTTGTATTCTATTCCCTTGCATTTATTGTATAGAACACTGTTAGTTGTCATTGTTTATGACGTAGCTCATCGATTTGTGATATGTTCTTTTAAATGCATGATTTTTATGATTTTTGGGGATATCCTGTAGATTAAAAAGTTGACGTGATAGACAAAATATGAGGTTATTCTTAGATTCGGACGCCAAGAGTTAGTAAAAAAACAGTGTCAGATCTAACTCAACAAAAAATGTGTTCTCCAGTGTTGTGGTTCATAACTTTGGTCTTGCTCTAAACCCTTCTTCTCCTTGTCAAATTTCGACAACTAAAAATGAATTCATTCAAGGCTGATTCTTATGTACTGAATTATTTTTGTACTTAAAATATGGAAGTCCGCCCTGCATTCAATATTACATCCTCAAGTATTTTAATAATAAACATTTTTCGTGAAAATAGTGTAAAGAAAAAAATAAAACATTTGAAAAATTACATTTTACACATATTTCATTGAAGCTTTTGATCTCTAACAGTAATGTATTGACAAACAGTTGCTTGGTTGCTACGAATACAGTAGGATATGGCCTGGGGTGCATATGTCGTCAGCCTGTGCATGATGTTAGGGGTTGTTCAGAGAGAGCGCACTTGGGATGAATCGATATGGTAATATCCTTGGATGATTTACGACAAAGTCTATTGTTTCCTGCAGCAGATTGCAGACTGCATCCGCTCTGTCGCAGAGGACTGCATTATGCACTTCTCATTATGTCCCGAGCTAAACTAATTATGTGGGTCCCACTGTTTCAGCCGCTCTATATGTGCTAGATCAACGCCGTAATAGTATAGTAATTAATAAACTGATCTTTTATCATTCATTACAATATTAAGTTTACAAAGTCCGTCAGAAGAGCTTTGGTTTAAAAAAAACAACAGAAAACTATATACTCTGAAGTCACAAACTCAAAAATTCTCCTTCTCCTCTCACAAATTCTTCTTCATCACAAATTCTTCTCCTCCTAACAAATTCTTCTATTCTTCATCACAAATCACAAATACTTCTTCTTCTATTCTTCACAAATTACTTTTCTTCTATTATTCACAAATTCTTCTTCTTCCTCACAAATCACAAATATTCTTCACAAATTCTTATCCTTACAAATTCTTCTTCACAAATCACAATATCACAAATTCCTCTCACTAAATCACTAAATTAATCACAAATGTTGAAATGTTTAAGGTTTGATTGAAATGTCACGTTAAAAATAACAATAAATGTTAAGACTGGCATACACCACTTTCCTTTGAAATTTAGAGGATTTGGCTTTTTGTATTTGCAAAAGTTAGTCACACAGGAGCTGTGTAAAATAATCAGACATTGCATATGTTCATTTTTTCTGTCACCAGCGAGCTGATTTGTGTGACATCTTTCGACAAACCCTCTCTAAGCATCCTTATCCTTTGCCATTCTCTTACTTCCTGTCAGCTGTCCACTACCCTGTTCGCCTGAGTGTTAATAGCCAGCCCCCACGTCTTACAATCGCCTCCCATTCTGCAAACTGCCCACACATACTATTTGAGTTGACCTCCTTCCCTACTTAATACAATCTTAAGCGATACCGCCTTGTCTTTCCTGCAACTTTTCTTAAGAATTTAATCTCAGTTCCAGTGACTTGACTTGAACTATGCAGTGGACTGTATACCCTGTTTTATAGGTCGCAGGTTCATATCCTGCCCGTATGATGAAAAAATATGTGCGAATGAAAGAAACATAAAAAAGATCAACTAAACAGAAGGACATAAATAACAGTAAATGTATAATTGGACTTTGTGTTCTGGAAAGAACAATGAACGGGAAACGAATGACCACTGAGGCTGGCTCTTACATTGTCCGGGGAGGATCAGTATTTTCTTAACCTTTTCACCAAAATATAATTAATAATAAACTTAAAATTAAAAATTTAAACGTATTATCATTGTAAACACTTCTTTTAAAAGGCTAATGGTAACGAAGATTTTAACGATTTCTCAATTTGTTTTATTTTAAACTGCCTTCCTCGCATGATTTCAGCAATTAATTTAGAGAAGTATAAACACCAAAATTTGGTTTTATATTTTATCAAAAGTGCCGACAAAGCCTCATAGGCAGTAACTATACCTTTTCGAACAAATTACATGAAATTTAAATGTTATAAAATTTCATTTTTACATCTATTAGGATCTAAACTTTCCAAACAACACAAAAAACATTTTATTGTTTGGTCTTCTTATATATCTCTTTCTTCCTTAACCGATTTAAGCCATTCAGGATTCATGGAGGGTTGCTGAAAGAAGCTTAAAATTGCGGACGATGCATAAAAACTGCTGGGGCGGCGTGGTTTACTGGTATCAGTTAGTAGAAACTCACATGCTTAAGTCCTGGGTTTTTTTTTTTTTTTTTTTAGAACTAATCCAAAATTGATTTCCGCTAGCAATGCCGTTCGGTGTAGCAGTGGGAGGTTCAGATAATACATCCTCTGCGGTTTAGCAACCACACTACAATGTACGAAATACGGGTGTATCATTCCGAGGGATTAATAGGTCTGAAGTCTGCCGGTGACGTATTGACTAAGGGAGTGTCCCCTGCAAAAATCACAGGTGCTTCAAGGTTGAAGGAGATCCTGGAAAAAGTACTCAACCGTATGAATGGAATGTGATAATGGGTCCATGGGGCTAGGAGAGATCTGGTTGATCCTACTGGAGTACCACATTCCGTTGTCAGAGAGGAGTGAACAGACACACACAAATATATATATATATATATATATATATATATATATATATATATATTTTTTTTTT
>KZ808675.1:138726-157815 GCA_000696205.2 Oncopeltus fasciatus | reverse complement strand
CATATATGCCTGTTTCTCTTAAAATGCACATAAGTTTGCCTACATTGGATTCATGGTTTGCCAGGGGTGCTGACAGTTGTCTTGGGAGGTTTTTGCATGTAAATAGATTAGTATAATATGGGCATTCCTCGATGAAATGTTGAACGCTCATTTGAGAGCTACATTTAGGGCATATTGGCGGTTGATCTTTAGTGATGCACGTGAGTAAGATTGTTGTGACCTATTCTAAGTCTGGTTAGTACGACTTCTTCTCTTCTGTTCTCCCAGTTCGATGTGGACCACTCCTTAGTGGTGTTCTTAATTCTTTGCAGTTTATATATAAATAAAATATATAAACTATATGTATTTTATTTATGTACATTCTTTTCTTATTTGCACAGAGATCGTTCGTTTTCATTATTTATTCTTCCTCTTTGCTATGGAGTTATACTCTTTTTCTTTTGTTAAAATCACCCTCTACACCTCTACTCAATTTAGAAACATTTCTCTTTCTTGCTTAATTCTTATCTCTCCTTTCTTCTGGTATCTTTTTCATTCTGAATTTATGTTTTACGGTTTTTGTTTTTTCTTTGAGGAGGTTATGGGTATGTTTTCTATTTTCTACATTCTTAATCTTTTAGTTAATTCCTCATATTAATTTAAAATTACCTGTCACTGCACGAACAAGTTGTGTTGAACAAATAAAAAAAAAATCATGTGGAAACACCTATTTACTTTTTCAATGTTTGTAAACTCATAAAATATTTATTGATTTATATCGTAATATAAATTATTAAAAAAAAAAATTAGTCAATCAGACAATTTCGGGCAACCTAGTCTGAATTCTAAGATTAAATTTTCAATTACAATGCAATTAACAAACTATTTTTTATTATACGCTGAGTATTTTCGAAATCCAAAATCCCATTCTCAAATCTTTCAATTGTATGGAAGGAATATTACTCTTTTCTACTCACACCCACTTCTAGAATATTTGGTACCTCACTTACTAATGCTAATATATTCAAAAGAAAATTAGCTTTAGGCGGTGTGTTACGTATTTTTAGATAATTCATGGAAATTAGTTGCCTGCGTTATATAACAGAAAGGAATTAACGTCAGATGAAGAAGAGTGCTGATAGAAGAAAACTAATGTGTGATAAAAACTAAAATATGTAATTGAGAAGGCAAAAGGAGAAAACTTCTGAATTAAAAATGAGAAACAAAAAAATTATTAACAGAAAATAAATACAAAAAGGGTACATTTTTTATTGTTTTTTATTATCTTGAAAATAAATGAGCCCATTCAATAGACTGAAAATGTGTATAGCGCAAATTTATATATGAGCTGCTTAAATTGGTTCTTAAGTGTAAACTGGTGCTTTTATTAATGTTTTTTTTTTTAAATTAGAAAATAAATAAGAGCTATATTATTAATACGATTTATGATTGCTCTCATTCAAAAATCAAAGTAAATGGCTCTTAGTAATCGCAGCCTAACATGCCCAAATCGCTGTTACTAATCACTAAACAGGTTCTAGATTTGGGAGCCTGAAAAGAGGGAGATAAGTGAAATGTTTACAGAGCTGGAACTGAATGACCTGGGACTAACTCTTATGTCAATATTGGACCCTCAACAAGTTATCCGACTTAAACTATTAAATCTATTTGGGGAATCAGGGCCAACAGCTGTGAACTGTTCTTGCGTGGATTGAGCACTCAGGTAAGACACCTGTTTGACCTGCCATTTTCTATTTGTAATTATAAATATATATTTTTAAAGAAACTAATTAATTTGCTGCAAATTGTCCCAGAATAATCAAATTTTTTACGAATTTCAAAAATCCAATTTAAAATGCATTATTTGATACGTTTGATACGATTTTATATTATAAGAATTGTACAAAACTAAAAAAAAATTAAAGAAGTGATATTTTACTTTAATGTGCGTTCCTGGGAGGAATTCATCTTATCAACATATAAAAAAGTTTGCCCAATATTTATGGATGATTAAAATAAAATGACTGTCTTTAGTTTATGAACATAACAGTTTGAAAAGAGAAGAAGAAAAAAAGTATCTTTTACTTTCTAATAATATGTTCTAAATGCTTTTTGCTTGAATATGAATGAGTCTTCCGTACTTTCTTATTATTGTCTTTGTTAAAATATGTATGATAAATTTTAGTTCTGCCCTTTGAGATGTGACCGTAAACCTCCCTTGGAGGTCTATCTGCACATCATTACCCTGATGATTACATAAAATTTGAAAAGTTCAGTTGAAATGTTGATATTAATCAAATAATCACACAACAGTTTTGGAGTATCTTATCTTTCTGATTCTGGCCGAAACCCTGATTATTTATTAGGCGCAACACTCGACAGCCAGCCAGTCACCAACCATATATACAATAAAGGGATCAAATTTTATTATTAACTATATTTATGTTTTAATTAGTCATTACTAAAGTACTAAAAAGTTTCCGTTTACACAGAAAACATATTTCCTGGTCAAACGCAAGTAAATTGATTGACCCTTATGTTGCATTCGAAATTTATTTTCTCCACAAGGATTCTGTGATGTGTAAAATTGTGCATGTCAATTCTCCGTCGATATATAGGCATAATTGCCATTTATTTTGCCCTTGTCCGATATTATTGTAATTTCAAAGTTTATTTGGGGGATGTGTCGTTGGCGGATATGTCAACCAGTGGATCACACTGCTTCAGAAGGCAGCATCCGAAGGTTACTTCCTGGTTTACAACTCTACCTAAATTTCCAAACTGGCATCAAACGATTGTTTCACAATTCATTAACCAAAAGTTAGATAAAGGGTCTTGTTTAGATTCGGCCCGCCAGTTATTTTATCTAGTAACAGTTCCTTATTGATAAATTACAAAACATGATTTATTTAATAAAAACTTTTTACACATAACCAAAAACATTATCATACTTTTAATCAGTTCCTTCACGTACCTCTGGAGGCAAAAATTCTACTATGTCCTTAAGGATTATATCAAAAACGTCTTCATTCGAGCTTCTCTGCCTCCACATATACTCACATAAATAGGAGTCTACCATAGAGCGATGTGTCCCACATTCCTTTTTGTTTCTCCTTTGTGCTTTGGCCCACATAGACTCAACTCTTTGAGTGTGAGCACCGGTCTCTTGGTCCACGAAATGTTTGGAGTGATTTACAATAAAATACCTGTAATCCTTTCCAATTATTTCTTCTATCCCACTATATGACTTCCACATGTCAGACATTATAATGGAACCCATCTAATTGATGTTTTTATGCACTCCTCCAAGGTTTCTCTTGTCCTATCGGGCACTGTGTACAAAAAACACTCTTTTGTCTCGCGACAGATCCCGCCAAACACCCATTACTGTGGATAGGTTCGTCCTACATTATACTTTCGACGAGAAATACAGGATTCGTCAATCTCAACTGTCAGTCCTTTCCCTCCAATAACCATTGGGTTTTTCAGCAAACTAGCTGCGCACACCTCCCGCAGATAATTTTTCCAATCAACAATTGTAGCAGAGCTTATATTGAGCTCTTTTGAACAAAATTTAAACGTTGTATACTCCTGTGCCCATGAGTAAATGAATAAAAGGGCTTTACTTAACGGTAACCTGCTGCCACATAGCCATGTACCCGTATACATGCCACATTCATACCGGCATTCTCTTTCGTTGCACCTATATTTTTTCCTTTCTTCGTAAAATTTCATAATGTGGCCTTTTTTACAATATCTTTCCTTAGGTAGAATTCCTCTTTCTTCAAAAAAAATCCTGGCTCGTTGTTCTTCTTTGCATAAATCGTAAACATCAAAAACATTCATTTTGTAATACTTTTATTACCGCAATTACACAAATAATACTAAATTAAATAATATTTAAACATGTGATTTTATTTCTGTATAAAATGTCAATATAAAATAACTGGCGGGCCTAATCTAAACAAGACCTAATTAAATAAATAAAGAATAATAATCTTTATTCGTATGTAACATGCAGATTAATTTAACAATGGCAGTGAGCAACAAAGATTTTGACAATGGTTAAAACGTCTGCCAGAGTCCATAAATTTAAACCAAAATTCTTAAGGATGAAAAATATATATATATAATACACAAATAACAAAAGTGATGTGAAAATTGCAATAAACTATAATTACTGATAATTCGATTTTCAATTATTTTCTACTGAAACCTAGCTTATATTTTTTAGTTATCTCAACATTACCAGCTAAGTAACGTTAATAAATATCATTCAATAACAATAACCATTGAATAACGTAAATATCAACTAAACATATAATGAAAAATGAAAATTAGTATTATAACTATTACTATTATTATCACTTTACTATATTTATACAAACTATCCAAAAAAATAATTAATCCAGGTGTAGTAGCACTTTTTGAAATCACAATATATTGCTTATTACAATAGGTAATAAATTACATTAAAAATTACAATATATAAAAAATTTTCAACTTTTTTAATGACGAATAAAATTTACGAGTAAACATTTTCGTATCAATGTCTATCACAAAGAGAGGGCTAATTACATGATTTTGCTGCACCTATGATGTGTCATAAAATATATTTATGCTAATAATTATTTTAGCTTAAAATATCCGAAATAATTTTATTTTTTACTCATTGTTCACGAAAGCTGACTATTTGACGAGAACCACTAATAATGAAGTGAGAGTTAGCAGAGAGACGATCCATGACATTTGTTGTCTACTACTCGTTATTTCATCTGGCACTTGTAGAAAACGCGAACCTATAACTTAGGTATGTAGGGAGTGAAATTATCAAGAGTTCGTGTACATTTTAATATGGAATAAAACTCTGCTTTCACCCACATACTATTTTCCAACACATATGTTTTTTCTCTATATACTTAACAAATATTTTTATGATTATTTGTCTCTTTATCTATTAACAAATTACTACTATTTATTTATTTTTCTCATAGGCAATTTTTAGACATATCAAGCTAATCTAGTAGGCTCGATGACGTTTGCCAATAAGTTTAAAATAAAATTATCATGATATGAAAAAAATATTTTTTTTTATTGTACGCTTGGAAACAAGCTATAAGTCGAACATATTAGCTTGTAAAACCTAAGGTCAATATTTTACTCATAGAATACATAAATCTAGATTTGTATCCTTACAAAACATGTAGGACACTATGTGTGGGATGTGATCGCTGTCAGTAGGACAATTCTGTATGCTGGAAAGAAATCTCAGGAATCAATCTTAGAAATTTTGATAAATGCTTTTAGAAAATGGCAAAGGATCTAGAAAGTTGAGGAAGTCAAATGTATCAAATGAAATGAAGAGATTAGCTTGCCGTTATACCCTGAGTGTATATGGGCCATAGCGGATTACAAATGACACACTGAAAGGTATTAATAAGAGTATTTCGAGCTTATGTACCATTGGAGAGTTCAGAGCCACCATTTGTCGTGTACCGCGTATCGTACACTCTCGAGTCGTGTCTAAGGGATGGAAACATGCCCTTGGCCTGGGAGAAGACTACGCAGACAGCGTATCCCGTTGGTCCCCCTCTAACTTGTTGCTGCCTCCCTACGGCCGGGTTATTGATCCCCTCCAGGTCCACCACCCTATATTTAGCCGCCCCTCTCCCCCCCCACCAACAGGTAGTCCCCCACCCCTCATCCACCCCTTCCTCGACAACACAGCCTGTCAGTGCTCTTATAAAGTATGCCGTAGGTCGGACAATAAAGACGCTTCGTGCTCGTAGCTAACATCACGAGCTGAAGCCCCCTGAACGATCCGGATTTTTGTATAGTTTACGCTGTTTCGCGTATGATCTCCGGAAGAAGAAGGGATCTCTCGGTAGTGAAGAAGACCTAGACTCTACAGGTATAGAGATGACAGTTCTTCTGACCTCCACTTCTCCCATTTGAGAATAACCTATGTCAAACGATAGGTATCTGCTACAAAAATAAGTGTTTTGCCACCTTACAGCATAGTTAATGGGAAACTATACCAACTTGTAAAATACTGCGGAGGATCTTAAACTATTCAAGGGCATCAGTGTAGCTCATGTCCTTTGTTTGGGTCTCGCGATCCTGGCGCTGCGGGCCGGGTTCAAATCCCGGGCAGGCTTATATCAATAATTAAAAACAAGACTCATGGACGGTTATTTTGTGATGGAAATATGTAGATAGCCCCTCCCTCCATATCTCTAAATGGTTGAAAGGAAGACAAAAACTTATTTTAAAAATACTATTTATACAATAAATGCAAGGGAATGGATTAAGAAAATCTTACTACCTCAGCCGGGACTCGAACCCGTATCTCCTGCTTTCCGGGCAAGCATGCTATTCTTGCTAGGAGTCCCTGCTGAGGTAGTAAAATTTTTTTATTCTATTCTCTTGCATTTATTGCATAAAATTAATGTGGGATTAAATACCACAACTAATACAGTATTTAAAAAAATATTTACTTTGGTGTCTTGATGCGATTTATAATAATTTAAATGGTTCTTGAAAGGACCTATGCTTTATGAAGTTATTAATCAAATTTCGACATTAGAGCTTTTTTTTTTTTTTTTGTAAATGTTGGGTGATTGAGTTTGTTGATGGCCGTTACTGGACCGGGGTTTGAGAGGAATTAGAGAGGAGACCAAAATTTTAAATATTCATATCCTCGTTATTATTAGCTTTACGAAAAAATTTGGATATCAGAATAGATTTTAAGGTAATTTTATAATATGTAAAAAAAAATTGGATTGATGTTTAAGAATTTAATTTCGAGTACGGGCGGGAAATTATTTTTTTAAATATTGTGGTCAAATTTAGTATTTATTTTTAATTTTTGAAGGGCTTCATTTTAGATTGAAATCAAATGAGAAAAAGGGTGAATAGGGGGACACCAAAATTTATAATCGTGATATCTTTCTTGTAATTAGAGTTAAGAAAAAGTTCAATGAACTTAATACGTGTAGTAAGTTCCTACTAATAACAAAATAAAATAAAATTAAAATAATTTCCATCAAATATAATGGACGAATGTAATATATAAATTGACGAATGTAACTAGGATGGGTGAGCGCTTCCCCCACTTTCCTTTCCGGCCTCGTTTTGATCTTGAGCCCGTACTTTTAAGGACATAAATTTTATATTTACTCCGGCTTGTAATGTCTTTATTTATTCTAAATTATTTCAAACTCCTAAGGAACATTTGCTTAGGAGTTAATTGCTCATTGCTCAAATAAATAATCTAAATTGATTAGATTAGATCCTTTATGATAGACTTTAGCTATTTGCAATCTAATTAATTAATCTTAATTTTGTAAGTTCATGTGGAGATTATTTTATGAGACATTGAGTCTCGATAGCGCTCAGCTTTATTAAATAAATAAATATCATCACCGTGCGAAGTCTCTTATAGTTGTACAGCATGGCCCCAGTTCATTAAAATTTTAAAAAAAAGTTTTATAAGCGCGTAATGTATGTATTCGTCCGCGAATGAGTATATACTATGTTATATATCCGTATATTTCTTTATTNCTTAAAGTTATCTGTTCACATTTAGACTCTATTGTACTCTCTAGTAAATTTTTATTAATATAAAAATTATTGAACTACTTTTCTGTTGATGGAAATAAAGGTCAAATATTAAGAAATACACATTTGTCTTTGTAGCTATGTACATAACTATTACTGTTGAATGGAGGATATTTCATGTACATAACTATTACTGTTGAATGGAGAATACACATGATGTGCGAAAGCTCGGCAAAAAAAGAACAATTTGACTCGGTCCAACCCGGAAGATGAAATGGTAAATACATCTGACGACCGACGAAGCCTACGTGAACATGCTTTTATATTGTTAAATATTGACAAGCTTAATATTTAAGGTGGAGGAATTAGGATTTATAATTCGCATCTAAATGTAATTCATATTTTTCCTCCGAGAAATATTGTATAACTCCTCAATTAAAAAGTATTGGTTTTTAACAGTTAATTACAAACTTTCTTTTTTCCAATTTTTCATTATACAAATTATTTTAGTCTATTTTCTTTTTATTTCTTATAAGAGGACTAATAGAAAACTTTTTTTTTAAAAAGTTGACAGGAAGAGGATTCCATTAATTATATATTTTGTTTGTATTTATGAGTTCCTTCATTTGTAAACGAAGAAATTTTTAGGGAATTACAATTACTTGAGGATCGACTTTAGATGAAAGGATTATATGATGGAAAGGAATATAGAGCCTCAAAAGGCTCAAAATGTCTTTGATGCTAATGAGGTCTGATCTGTGACGTCATTTTTCTGAAAATCAGAGGATGCTAAGAAATATCTCATCTATTACATTTCCTTTTGATGTATGCTTGATTGATCCTACAAGAAAATTATGTATCATAAAATATTTCAGAGAGCGCTGATTCTTGCATTTAATTTTCTTACGAATAAAGTAGCTATTTGATAATTTTGCTAGTACTTTTAAAAAGCTTTCTTTTGTTAAATCATTATAATTCTAAGCGGGTAATTAGAAAAATTATATTAAATAATTTTCATATGTNACATTTGCTTAGGAGTTAATTGCTCATTGCTCAAATAAATAATCTAAATTGATTAGATTAGGTCCTGATAGACTTTAGCTATTTGCAATCTAATTAATTAATCTTAATTTTGTAAGTTCATGTGGAGATTATTTTATGAGACATTGAGTCTCAATAGCGCTCAGCTTTATTAAATAAATAAATATCATCACCGTGCGAAGTCTCTTATAGTTGTACAGCATGGCCCCAGTTCATTAAAATTTTAAAAAAAAGTTTTATAAGCGCGTAATGTATGTATTCGTCCGCGAATGAGTATATACTATGTTATATATCCGTATATTTCTTTATTCTGTGTCACTTCTTTTATATAAGTGAGAGCTTGAACGTGTATACCATTATGTATCATGTAAATAAAATATAAAAAANGTCTTGGAAGAAGAGGTAATTTAGAAGGGTTAAATACATTTAAGGGGAACATTTAAAATTGTAGTTCTGGTGGATTTCGTCTTGTAAAATTGGCTGCAACGATGGCTGCTCGTGTTCTGAAATTCCATTTTGGTTCTACTTCACGTAAATTTGTGTGTAACTGTATTGAGATAATTCTAAGTAATTCGTTTTTAAAAAGATCTTGTAATACATTTCATTCAGATATTTACCATACTCCTCGTCCAGATTAGGAAGTTCGATAATTTTATATAAAATTGGGTGCTAACCTCAATAATGCCTGAGTTACAGAGAATAAGTGATATTTACAGGAGGGGCAGTTACTGAAAAAAAACTACAGGTCCATTTAGAATGACGTAATTGCGTTGGGGGCGGAATTTATGTAATTTTTCAATCCTGAATGACAGGTCACTGCGAACAACCCATTTACTTCATCACATTCACTTAATTTCATGGATGACGAAGGGAGTCTCAACAATATTTAATGTCAAATAACGTTCCAGACTATTTGAACCATCTTTAAAAAAGTAAATAAAAAAATCTGTTTTAAATTATTGATGAATATATTTTATTTTTAAACTTTAATAACTAGAAAAATTTAAATTACCAAAATTTAACTATTAAGTCAGTACAGTATGGAAACTAAATTAATAATCAACGTTCAAATAATGAATTGACATTATTTGTTCTTCCAAGCGTAAAGTATGATTAAAAGCAGATTTTTCTTAGGGACATCATGCTAGATCGCCTTTAGCATAACAATAGAAAGACTTTTGCAGATCTTTTCGAAAACTGCTTAGAAAAGGTTAAATGTAAGGTCTATTCAAAATTGTGTATAATACATATATGTGTGTGTGTTGTTTTTTTTGTGTTAATTGCGAATTTGAAAATTAAGAGGCCATTTCCTTAGTTTTGATAAAAATTTTTGTAGATCGCTAATTCAGCCGGTAGTGATAAGTTTGTATTATTATTATCCATAGAATTTTTTTCAATTTTTGTCTCTTCTGGTCAATTACTCATTTTTCTTTTAAAAGTCATACAATTTTTGATTCAAAATAATGAACCAGATCTCTCAAAGTGTGCGGTTGGAGAAAAGATATTTTATTGAAAGTAATAGGAAAAATACTATTATTTTTTGCAGAGAGTATACGTGACTTGAATAAATGTGTTTTTTTTTTTACATTAACTAACAGCTTAGTTTAGATGTTTTTTCCTGTATATCAATGTCAACTGCGGGTACAGGATTCGCTGTAATCGACGGCTATGAATGTAAAAAATTTATCTACAACACAAATATATATATATCTACTGTTGTGATGTTGAATACTGTGCATTATTCGATTCAAAATGGATAAAGCATAATGTATATAGGGGATGAAAATGAGCACACAACCATGTAGAACTCCCTTTTCAATGGAGTCAAATAGTGTGGAAAATATAGTAATAGACAGCAATTAATGTTCGTGTTCTAAGTTATCATTAAATTTCACTTTTTCTCTCAAACCTTTTACTAGGCTGGAGGTATTGACTTGCTGGACTGTACGGGACGTGTCTTAGTGGAAGTGGCAGGGAGTGGGGGCATGATGGTCCCATCGCTCTCTGTGCCTCAACTTTTGCTGCATTCCTAAGACAAATTCATTCCTTGACAGAAACCAAAGCAGACACCCACATCTTATTGCCTTTGTGACTAAGGATTCCTGACTTACTCAGAATTGCAGACCTTCCAGGATGATCAAAGTCCAGCTAAAAGTACACACTTGCAACCTCATCCCGTGCCATCCCGTTCAAACATTCAAACTTCAGTGCCATTCCTAATAAAATTTCATACAGCTATTTGCAATATCTAAAGGAAAGCTGATGAATAGGAACGAATAAGTAACCTGAACACAAAGTTGTTTATTAGCTCTATAACATGTTAATTTATAATACAATTATTCATCAAATAATATGCTAAGGAGTCTGCGCAGTTAATACGTCAAGGATCATACGATATTAACCTCCATATGTAGTACATGACCCCTTCAAAGCATTAGTCATTAGTCATGCCAATATGAATGACAATTGTGAACCAAAAGTTTTTTTTTTTTGGATTTGATTTCACTACTCTAACTACTCTTTATGTTGATAATTCCACCTTAGCAGTCTATTTTAGGCTACAGTTATTTAAATTTTAATAAACATATATATATTTGATTTATTTATTTATTTAAATGTTAAGACTTGTTCATTTCTATTAAATTTTTTGACTTGAGGACGGTTCTTAGGGAGCCGAATCATACTATTGAAGGCGAATAAATACAGCTGGTGCCGAAGAGATAATGAAGACTATCAATAACCATTCCTGTAATATATAATAATATTAAATGCAAATTTGATATGTTAAATGAATTATGTCAGTCTGCAGCATATAATATTAATTGTTAAAAGATTGATGGAAAGCGAAAAGCAAAAGGTACGAGTAGATAAGATGAACTAGACAAGTCTTACTTTTTCTAAGTCTGTATTGAGATATTATTTCATGTGTATAAAAAGAAACTGAATAGAATATTTAATAATAAACACTTATTACTTAAGTTCCATACGATTTTTGACTCTTAAGTTATGTGGCTTACCATTGTGGGGAATAGTTAATGGAGTTAAATAGATTTTTAAAGTTCGAACGGTTATTCAGATCATGACTAATTTCTATTTAAAACCAGCAGAGGCCATAAAAGAGTAGATGTTGACGTGTTACATCAAAATTATAACCAGTCCTTGACTTTACCCATACCATTTGTTTAAAAACATGAAATATATTTATCTGAACTACCAAATTATAAGCGGGGATAAACTATGTTAATCGATTCGTCAAGAAAGTAATTTATTAACCAATACAAATTTTATATCCTTCTATGACAAAGGCTATTTTTGTATAATTGCTCACCGAAAACTCCAAGGTGATGAAATAGAAATTTTACTACAAAAGCTAATTGAAAATAAACTTCAGGACATACTAAATATTCAACAATTCAATTTTTAAAGTCAGATATAGACATTATCTAATCGCAATATAAATTATTTAGTATTTGTTAATTGTGTGATATTTGTGTTTTGTACGGTGATGAATTACTATTTATAAGATATTTTCTATATGTTTTGTATTATGATGTTATATAAAATGCATATGTTATGGTATTATGCATGTAGTTTTACACATTTTATGTAATAGTATTTCTATAACTGATAATAATATACATTGGATAAATTACATTTTTTCAAATGACGTACCCAAATTCAAATTATTTAGATTTCTAAAAAAAAAAAAAACACCATTCTATCCAATAGACCATTCCATCTTTATTGAAGATGTAGACATCTGTAGGTCTGTCTGATGGTAATGCAGCGCTCGGCCCTAAAGGGTCGCTCTCCCCTAGCCTTCGCTAGCCCTTTCTCTAGGCCCTATGTTCAGCCCTTGAGAAGTCTCGCCCTATCCCTCCTTTCAGTAAGTACTAGTGAAGGTCTTTAACGTCAGACCTTTGTGCTATTTCTGTCGAATGCCACGAATTACCCACCCTAAGAGATCATAAATTCGTCAAATTTACATGTAACTTAACCCCTCACATAGCATTGTCTTTTGTAGCCCCAAAAAATGGTCAATTTAGGCTGAGAAGTAAATATTAACAGGAAAAACAAATTAAGTTTATGTTTTAGCTTGCAGTAGATTAATAAAAATTTTTTTTTTTTGTACTGATTAAAGTATTGAGATCTAATTGTCTAAATTGGAGCCTGAGTAAAAATGTAATATTCCATGTATTATTATAATGTAAGGATAATATTTGCTGCAGGGGAAATCATTTTTAAATTGAACTGCTGTAGGAAGTGTTTCTCGAGCGCTGATATGCTGCGAACATCCATGGCCGTTAGATAGCGAAGTGCCTTACCCCCATTACAAAGCTCCTATTGGTAGATGGATCTGCTCCAAAGACGGACAGAAGGTGCTATTGGTCGGAGTCTGAGGGGCTGTTAGCCATCGAACGGGAGAAAGGCGAAGTTCCGACAAAGGCTGGAGGTATTGACTTGCTGGACTGTACGGGACGTGTCTTAGTGGAAGTGGCAGGGAGTGGGGGCATGATGGTCCCATCGCTCTCTGTGCCTTCCACAGGGGCTTACAGAATTCTCCAGCACTCGGACTTGTACATATGGATTGTTCTAATGCAATACTCGAATTGGCGGGAGACATCAACTCTCATTTTCAGTAATCGATTATATATATATATGTATACACCAACCTTTTAACTATTGATGGCACCCTCGAGGTGGTGGCTAGCCTGAAGGGTTCGTATTGCTGCAGTCTATTTAAAAAATATAAATTCTCTATTAAAGTGCAGTACAATCCTGGCGCTAGTGTATCAGTGTTGCCACGGGTTTGAGAAAGGTCGACGCAGCTACAGAGGTGGAAAATTGCATGGACATTTTGAAATTTAATTAATAAATGTTTTAGCCTAACTAAAATTAATTATATACGATAGAACTAAACTAATATAATAAAGTAGTTTCGCTTAAATGCAATTATAAGACTTTTACATAAAATATTTAATTATTAGTTTTTCAATTTCTCTAAAGACAAGAGAATGATTATTTTCTTGTCATTCTCTTCATTTAAAACAAATATGTTTGAAATTTATAAATCTTTAAATTTTTCAAACATTCTGTAATTATCAATAAACATTCCAATTTTAAATATTTGTCTATTGTTAGTAAGTACTAAACAAACAATTGCCATTGGGGAGTGGAATTTTCTAAAATTGATACATATGTGTTAGGGGCATTTTCCACTTGGAAGATTAAGAGGATGGATTTAGGGAGAGAATATTCTCCCACCCTAAAACAATGACTATGAGGCTTTGAGAATTTGTTTTGAAATTTGGAAAAAAATGAGGGAATAAGGAGTCGGAAGAAGTAGTCTTGGAAGAAGAGGTAATTTAGAAGGGTTAAATACATTTAAGGGGAACATTTAAAATTGTAGTTCTGGTGGATTTCGTCTTGTAAAATTGGCTGCAACGATGGCTGCTCGTGTTCTGAAATTCCATTTTGGTTCTACTTCACGTAAATTTGTGTGTAACTGTATTGAGATAATTCTAAGTAATTCGTTTTTAAAAAGATCTTGTAATACATTTCATTCAGATATTTACCATACTCCTCGTCCAGATTAGGAAGTTCGATAATTTTATATAAAATTGGGTGGTAACCTCAATAATGCCTGTGTTACAGAGAATAAGTGATATTTACAGGAGGGGCAGTTACTGAAAAAAAACTACAGGTCCATTTAGAATGACGTAATTGCGTTGGGGGCGGAATTTATGTAATTTTTCAATCCTGAATGACAGGTCACTGCGAACAACCCATTTACTTCATCACATTCACTTAATTTCATGGATGACGAAGGGAGTCTCAACAATATTTAATGTCAAATAACGTTCCAGACTATTTGAACCATCTTTAAAAAAGTAAATAAAAAAATCTGTTTTAAATTATTGATGAATATATTTTATTTTTAAACTTTAATAACTAGAAAAATTTAAATTACCAAAATTTAACTATTAAGTCAGTACAGTATGGAAACTAAATTAATAATCAACGTTCAAATAATGAATTGACATTATTTGTTCTTCCAAGCGTAAAGTATGATTAAAAGCAGATTTTTCTTAGGGACATCATGCTAGATCGCCTTTAGCATAACAATAGAAAGACTTTTGCAGATCTTTTCGAAAACTGCTTAGAAAAGGTTAAATGTAAGGTCTATTCAAAATTGTGTATAATACATATATGTGTGTGTGTTGTTTTTTTTGTGTTAATTGCGAATTTGAAAATTAAGAGGCCATTTCCTTAGTTTTGATAAAAATTTTTGTAGATCGCTAATTCAGCCGGTAGTGATAAGTTTGTATTATTATTATTCATAGAATTTTTTTCAATTTTTGTTTCATTTTTCTTTTAAAAGTCATACAATTTTTGATTTAAAATAATGAACCAGATCTCTCAAAGTGTGCGGTTGGAGAAAAGATATTTTATTGAAAGGAATAGGAAAAATACTATTATTTTTTGCAGAGAGTATACGTGACTTGAATAAATGTGTTGTTTTTTTTTTACATTAACTAACGGCTTAGTTTAGATGTTTTTTCCTGTATATCAATGTCAACTGCGGGTACCGGATTCGCTGTAATCGACGGCTATGAATGTAAAAAATTTATCTACAACACAAATATATATATCTACTGTTGTGATGTTGAATACTGTGCATTATTCGATTCAAAATGGATAAAGCATAATGTATATAGGGGATGAAAATGATCACACAACCATGTAGAACTCCCTTTTCAATGTAGTCAAATAGTGTGGAAAATATAGTAATAGAAAGCAATTAATGTTCGTGTTCTAAGTTATCATTAAATTTCACTTTTTCTCTCAAACCTTTTACTAGATCTAGGTGAAACAATAATCCAAATGCCTTAATAAGATGTTGTTATATAATGTCTTTGGCAATGACATATGACTGATATATAATATGATATAATAGAATAATAATAAAATGAACAATGATTAGATTATTATAGCAATGTAAACTAAAGTATTTAATATTCTCTCATCCATGTATTTTTTTTTTTGTTTTCCACTGTTTTCCACCAAGTACTGTTTAAAAGTACTTTTTTCAAATTTAAATGGAATTTCAATTTTTTGTTATTCAAACTTATTAAAGTTAAATTATTAATTAAATCAAAAAAGTAAAATTTGTTCATTATTTCTTATTGAATGTTTTCATTATTTAGTTCCCTCAGATAATGTTTTTTTAAATTATATATTTGAGGATTTGTTGGGGTTCGGTCTTCACTTGATTGATCTAGAAAATACAATTTAAAAAAAGTATTTTTTTTTATCTGCCTACGTTTCGGCTTACATTGTAAGCCATCTTCAGGTCTATAATGAAAGCGAGAAGGGACGCCGTGTCACCTTTAACAAATCTGCATGACTCATACATCACTCAGTCTTGCAGATTTGATCCCACGTCCCCTCTCGCCTTCGTAATAATTGAGAAGATGGATTACATCGTAATTCGAAACATTTAAAGTGAGAATAAAAAAATACATTTAATTTTTTCTAAATTAAATTCTTCGGATCAACCTTGACCGAACCAAACTAATTTTCTACTTATAATCTCCAAGGTCAAAAACTCTCCGTTTAAATAATAAATAATTTTAAGAAGAAAATGAAGAAATTTCACTCTTCGCTGAACGGAATCGTCCAAAGGAAAGATTGACAGAAAGAGAAAGTTGGAAAGGGAGTGAGAAAAAAAAGAGAGAAAAATGGAGTGATAGAGGGAGGGATAGATAAAGAAAGAGCGAGCTAAAGACTTGACTTCCTATCAATCAGGAACAAGTAACAACACCCTAAAACTTTCAGTCTAAGTAACCTGCCCGGCACGGGCACCAGTTTAAGCTCAATTTAGCCAACGAGGCACGTCGCCCACCTGTTCGCCTTCCCGTCTTCTGAAACGCAATTTCAAACTAAACCTTATACCTCGCGGTAATGACGTCATAGTTCCCCTCCTGCCCTCTACATCCCATGTCCTTTGACACTGAGGCGCCTGCAAACTTCTCTCTTCGTCCCACGATTCCAAGGAAATTACACGTGTGTGTCGATGAGAGGTTTTATTACTGCTGTCAAACAGCGCTGTCAACATCTTTAGTAATGTATGATCTTTCTATGCCTTTCCTGAGTTCAGAAGATCAAACCATGTTTAAATTCAGTCATTTCTTAATCAAAGTCAGTATTCCTTAATTTCCGATGTCTTTTGTCCCAGGGGAAGTTTCCTTCTTCGAATTTTTTCTTCTTGCAGACCCTTCCATGCGCCCTTCGTTACAAATCATCCCTACTTTCCCACCTGATTTCGTTCTTCTAACCCCTATACTGCAACATTCCAGTATTTTCGGGGATCTCTCGCCCTTCGTTGGTGAGGAGTGATGAGATACTAGATTGTGAGTATTGTGTAGCGGAAAGGACTCAAAGGAAGGGGAAGGCGAATGGAATTTCTCTAATCCTCTTATTGTTGGTAATTGATGCCAGGTCTTGTAGTGGCTTTGAAAATGTGGATATAGGCGCACTCTCTCGTCTTCAGTTGCAAATCTGAAGCCGTGTCGGGAAGTTGTTAAAACTCATTAAATGACTCTATACATGCCTTGTTGTGGGAAGAGGGGACTGTGGTTCTGAACAGGATGCTCTGTGGTTAGTCAGGGGCGTAGTACATTTTCCTACGTAAAAAGCAGGGTAAAATTGCATTGAAGCAGGTATACACAATTTTTGGATGTGCATGTTGATGAGGATTGGATCTTATATGTTAAGTAGGTGTTGTCATTTTTTTTTAAGTGGACAGCATAAGCATCTACTTTTGTTATATGGCCAGGTTGTTTTGGTAAATTTGTGGGAGCTTTTTTTGTTGTTTAGTATATCTTGGAGAGTTGGGGAATTCCTGTTCGTAATGCCAAGTTCAAGTGACGTTTTCCAAGTTAAAGTGATTGAACAACTCCCCGACACGGCTGTGCGCCTATATCCACATGCTGCCTTGAAGACCAGGCGTCAATTGCCAACAATAAGAGATTAGGGAAATCCCAGTCCTTTCCNCTGTTACTGATGCCATACTCGAAATATCAACTCCATTTAGTTTTTAATTCATTCGCATGAATTAAGTATTAATGAAATATTATTATTAATGAAATTAGTATTCTATGAATTGTTTTACGTTAATTTTTTTTTTTTTTTTTTGTGAATAAAATAAATACAACATCTTATGTCTAGTGTCCAGTGTCTTGATTTTCGTTCAGTGGTGCAGGTGTGAACTATCTCATCAATATTATCTCCTTTTTCAATCTTAAAAAAGTCAAATATATTAGATAACAGCTTTTGTTTTTAGGTTCGTCATATTTATCAAGCACTGTTACAAGCATAATAACAATTTTTTTTTTTTTTCTTCTGGAGAGTTTTGAGTTTGTTATCAGCTGCGAGATAGCCTCAACTCGGAGGACCCTGGTGAAGAGTGGGGGGGTTGTTTGAGTGTAGCGGTGGAGTTGTCGATCGTCTGCGCTGTGGAGAGGACCCCAACGGAACCCGCCAAAACTTCTAACACCATGCTATAATTAACAGTTTCCAGGGGGGCTAACTTTGTCTTCCACCATAACCCCTTATCACCTTCCGTACCATCCCCCCTGCAATTTATCGCCGTCCCCTATCTGTATGACTCCGATCGAGGGCAAGTCGGAATTTCCGATTAGCACTTGAACAATAATAAAGCGGGTCCCATGTTTCAACTTTTTTTTTTTTCTTAGAAGACACAGGAGTAGAAAAGGCTTAGTCGATTTTTGTCTTACTTGGAGTAGTAAAACTACGCTCATATAAAAGCAGATAATAACATTTTGGATAAAGTAATTGGCCAACTTTGAGGGGTGATATAGGGGAGTTGTTCAATCCTAAATACCTAAATTTGGGTTTAGTTTACAACAGGAAAATTAATCAATATAAGTCAATAATTGATAAATAAATATGGTGAACCGAATGAAAAATAATTTACACAATTTTATTAATGTGTTCATTTACTTTATGCTAATTAGCTTTTTATTGCTTTGTAAGAAACAATAATCGTTTACGTCTTACTATGTAGATTAGTTCATTTTTTGTTGTTAATCACATTATAAACAATACAGACCAATTTTATAATTGAAAATATTTTCTATTTATTGAAAGACGTAGTTTTAGAGTAACATAACAGAATTATAAGCGATGATCACTAAATTTTAAGTCAGTTGTCAAACTAGTGCCCGCTAATTCTGGCTATTGTTATTAATAAAAAACCTAATGCCTCTGTATTATATTTATGTTCTGTTGCATTATTGAAATTATAAAAAAAAATTACGCACCTCTCACTTGTGTTTTCAAACTTATTTTATTTTATTTACTGACACTTATAAATTATAGAGAAATACATCTATTTAAAAATTTGCTCGAAATCAAGCAATTATTAAGAACTTATATAATTATTTAAATTAAATATTTATATCTAATTAATAACAAGTGCAATTT